>CM037854.1:135757938-135801429 GCA_021234595.1 Delia radicum
TCTGAGTCAGTGGCCTCAACGTTAAGAGCGCTACGTCCAATTTATGATCGTCATAATCGTCCTAGCAGATCAACAATTGAGCGTCTAGTGATAAAATTTGAATCCACAGGCACAGTACAAAATGTTCCCGTGCCAGTGAGAGAAAGAAGTGCCCGCAGTGTAGAGAATATTGCTGCCGCTGATGCTTCAGTTGAAGAAGCCCAAATGTGTCTCTCACACGTCGATCTCAAGCGTTGGGCATCTATGTGACGGTCGTTGTGGCGAATTTTGGATGACATGGACTTGGAGGACATGTGGTTCCAACAGTATGGCGCCACAAGCCACACAGAGAATGCCACCATCAATTTATTGGAAACCAAGTTTGGAGAACGTGATATCTCACGAAATGGTCCAGTCGATTGGCCGCCTCGGTCGTGCGATTTGACGTCGTTAGACTATTTCCTGTGGGACTACGTCAAATATATGGTCTATGCCAACAAGCCAGCGACGATTGATGAACTTCGTACGAATATCGAACTTGAAATTGCAGCAGTATCGGGCCGATTTATGCTTGAAAACCGTCGGAAATTGGGTTCAGTGTCTGGACTTCTGCAAGCGTGTCACCAAAAATTGTTCATTAAGGAGAGGTGAAGCCATTAAGAGAGTTCGCTATGGGTGGGTTGCACTGTATTTATTGTCTTTGGGAAACGTATACCAATTGTGAATCAACCACATTGGAAATATTTTTAAAGAAACTGCTTTGGCTTCAGGATGGTGAAAGTTCCGCCAGGTATCAGCAGGTGCAACCACTCCCATAAGCATAATATTTTTACACTTTTTTAAATCCCACATCGTAAAATTTTTGAAATTGAATATGTTATCACAGAATATAATTACTTTCATACATTTTTTGAATCCATCGTGAAAACAAAACTGTGTCTGTCCGAGACTACGTCTACAGTAAACCCTTCATTCAAACTTGGCGATGCAAATCAAGATCGAATACTGAAGAAATTGTCATTTAAGCTTTTTTTATTATCCCATTTTAATTGAGATATAATAGTGGTGACGTTCGCGTCGCACTGGCTGAAGCTCCCCCTTCTACCCTACTTCCCAGCATAAGTGGTCAACATAAAAGTTTGTTTTTATCAGCTTTTGTATATTTTTTTGTTCATTGTTTTTTATTTGAAAAACGCTAACATATCCTCAATACTATTTCGAAAACTCAAAAAATATTTGTTTTATAAAATATGACTTTTTAAGCTCTTTACACAACCTCACTTGAATTAGAGAATGAAGTTTGTTTTGACTGCAAAAATATACAATATTTGATTCCGTAGAATTGTACAATTAAAGTGAATTTAAACGACACTGAAATAAAAATCTCAACTGTATGTGGTACACATATGTGCTTTTATTTTAAGAGGCTCTATAATGATTTTGTATTGACACACATACACAAAGAAAACTTTTATATGACATTCACGTAAAATAATAATAAAAGAGCCACAAAATATATTACAAAACATAAACAAATACTAAAAACCAATACAAACACAAAATGACTTTAAATGATTTCAATTTATATATGTGTGTGTGTGCTTTTAACTCATTTTTGGAAGTGTTACTTTTTCGACCCAGTACTTTTAAACGGCTATATGTTTTACTGGAAATAGATAGCTAAGTGGGTTAAAAATCTTAAAATTACCAAACATCTTACTTATAATCGTGAATAAAAAAATTTAAAAAAATTGTTTTCCAGAGTTGCCTAATAATTATTTAAAAAAATAAATATTTTGCCATTTCCGATGGAATTCTTTTCAATTTTTTATTTTTTAAGTAAGGGTGTTTTTTATACTGGTATAGAACTTTAAGCTGACAACACTTTTTTAACTGGCGGCCATTTGTCAGCTGTCAAGTGATTTATGTTTTGTTTGGTTTGGCATTTCAACATGAATAGACTGACGCCTGAACAACGCTTCCAAATTGTGCAATTTTATTGTGCAAATTATGGTTCTTTTCGAAATACGTATGTCGCAAGAATTTTGTTTAAACAAAACTGCCGTATTTGGAGTAAGGATAATCCTCAAGTGTATGTTGAGACACCGTTACATCCAGAAAAACTGACTGTTTGAGGTGCCTTATGGGCTGGTGGAATCATTGGTACGTACTTCTTTAACAACGAAGCTAGTCAGAACGTTACAGTCAAATGGTTTGTAATTACGCAAAAAAAATATTTTTAATGAAAAAAATGTGAAAAATTTATCAAATGCACGTGCTTTTAAGTCTGTAGTACGAAATAATCATAATATATTTGGCAATAATCATAATATGGTAATAAATGATTATAATATGATAACTAGGACTATAATATGGTTATAAAGCAATTATTATGATTGCTGCAAACATGGTTTAATCATTATAAATGTATTGTGAAATTGTATTCTTTACAATATTTTTATACGTGCTTAATTCTGTAATCACATGTATAGCTTGTATAGCTGGCACAATATTTCACAAAGCTTATTCTGATTACTTAAATTATTTTAAAGCGAAGCTTATTTAAATATGTGAATTATTAAATAAATTTACTTTTAAAAAACACGCATATCTTCTTTAACCCAGCTTCAACAGAATGCTGGGAGAATACTGTAGGGGGGCTCATATTATGATAATTCATGCAAATTTCCACAACCATAATATGATAATATTGGGATGTATTTGGAACCATAATATGGCAATCTAATTATCATTGTATGATACAGAAGCCGATAAGATTATGGTTGCCACAACCATAGTAACATGGTTGTCGCAATCATAAATCCAAAAATGTATGATGCTCTTCGAATATGGTCTTCAACCATGTTTTTTTTTTGCGTGTTGGTAGCCGTGAATTGTGAAGTCGCTAGTCTACGGCCGCTAAGCGCGAAACGATTGACCACTTGGAGGACAACGTTCGCCACGTTTATTGCCAATATACGGCCACAAATGTTACAAAAAGTCCAGATTAGACTACGTCCGATCCAGCCAGAAGTCATATTTTAATTATAATGCCAGTAGATTATCTTTCGAATAAAGTAAATTTCATGTCAATTTAAAAAATAATCTTTGTCTTATTCCATTTCAAAGTTCTATACTTCTATAAAAAACAACCGTTTAGAAATATAACATCAAATTTTGCGATTTTTTTTCCCAAAAAGCCACCAACAGCCTTTTACATCTAAATAAATATTTTCTTCTGAACATATAAAATTTGCATACTCTACTGAAGGTTCTTTTTATATAAAAGCGCGGTGTGTTAAAAAATATCATACATACTAGGGTATTCAATTTACTCGGGTTTGCTTTTGTTCGAGTAATCGAGTAACTCGATTTGAGGTTTTTAATTTACTCGAGTAGGCGAGTAAGATTTTAAAATTGCTCGAATAACTTGAGTAACTCGAACAATTTTAATACTTTAATTTTATTTTCCAAAAACTCACATTTTGTTAAGTTTTTATATTTTATTAGTACTAATATACATATATGTATATAAAAATTAACAAATCAATTAAAAATTTTAGTAAAAAGTATATCTAAAAGAGAAAAACATTTGCTAAGATCATTTATTATTGCGACAGTTTTGTCTCAGTACACTCAAAGCAAAAGCGTTATTATATCAATGAAATTCTTTATAAATATGTTGAAATCTTAATTGATTTTCTTTCAATATAACTGGTTCATAAATATGTATAAAAACTGTTTTATAAAAATATGTTTAAGGTGATCCGTTTTGTAATTTCACTCAGACTTGACACAGTTTTGTTATAGAGCAATTCCATATGAAAACGATCAAAATTGGCAAATTTTTGGACGACCCCTCTCCGATTTTAAAATAAATAGTCTCAATCGATTGCCCAGCAAAAAATAATGTACCTACATTTTTTTTTTTTTTTATAGTGACTGGTTTAGTGGTGGTGTGCACCACTGTCATGTGACAAAATTGAAGAATTCTTCATAAGGGACCTCATTGAAAGTTGTTTTAGCTCGTTGGAAAGGTATTGAATCAGGCTTTAATTGAAAAATAAAATTTTCCTAATTTTTTCTTGTTAAATAATTAAAAATAATTCAATTATAAAAAATATAAAAACAATGAGAACAAGGTGGTCTCTTAAATGCTCTTCTCCTGTCCAAACAAGGAGTCGGGCCCATTTTTTTATTGCTGATTCTTAAAGCAAAAATTATGAGGAATCCAAAAAAAATAAAATTAGCCGGAAAATTTAGGAGCTTCTGTGGAAAAATCGGAAAATTTAATTTTCATGGGAAAATTTAATTTTCATGGGAAAAAAGGTAAATTTCTGAAACAACTCTCAATGAGGTCCCTTATGAAGAATTCTTCAATTTTGTCACATGACAGTGGTGCACACCACCACTAAACCAGTCACTATAAAAAAAAAAAATATGTAGGTACATTATTTTTTGCTGGGCAATCGATTGACTATTTATTTTAAAATCGGAGAGGGGTCGTCCAAAAGGTGATCGCTTTCATATGGAATTGCTCTATATTAGTGTGTTAGTACTAAACGAAAAAATAGTCCATTTTGTCCTATCATTTTGGGATTTTGAGATATGTAATTTTTCTAAAAAAATTTTAAAGATGTTTTGAAACAACTTTCATGAATATTTAAGAAGATTTTCATCATATTAATGAAACTTCATTACTTCTATATGTAAATTTCAATATGTGGAAATTTTGCGTAGGACCGCTATGAATTTCCATATACGGCTTCTAAAATTGGCTTGTTACAACGACATAAAAGGGACAAACAAAAAGTTTTTAGTAAATGACATTTAAAAATTCCTTTTGAAAATATAGTATTTATATGTAGTTTTCTTTAGATCAAATGGCAACTAAATTTAAAAAAGAAAAATAATGTTTGATCCCACTTTTAACCCTCAAATCCGCACCAATAATCTTAAACACTCCAGTCTTAGAACTTGTTTATTTAAAAAATATCCAAGTTTCTTCGATATCGGAGTTTTTCGCATTAAGTTCTACGTTTTTCGTAATATAATTTCTTTAACAGTGCTCACTTAATATAAAAATACACTTAACATTTAAATTTCACTATAACAGTCACATTATTTTATACAAAATATTAAAAAAATATCAAATAGTTCATATTTTTAAATTACTCGAGTTACTCGATTAATCGACCAAAATTGTTCGAGTTATTCTTTACTCGAAATTGGCCACTTCGAATTACTCGAACAATTGTTCGACACCATTTCATCGATTAATCGAGTAACGGTTAACCGATTGAATACCCTAATACATACATGCATCTAAGTAATTGGGAATTATTATGTTTTGCTCAAATGTTATTAATAAAATATCTTGTTAATAGACCAATTTTTTTAATTGCAATTGCACTATGCCAACGACGTGAAAGTCCTGATATTCGAATATATATACTTAAAATGAGCAAAAAAAAATATATTTAAATTACAGCAAATTAAATTACCTGAAAGTAACAATTTTATACTAGATTTTTTAGTTTTTTTCAATCTACTAAGCTTCAGCAAAAAATTTTAACAAGTCAATTTTCATTTACTTTGAACTAAGTATCAGCAAAAATATTTTTCTGAATTGACTATTTATTTGCTGATTTTCAGCAAAATGCTTTTTGCAGATATTAGCAATTTTTCTGCCACAGTCTTCCCAGCAAAAATGTCGCTGACTCAAATAACATTTTTGGTAACTTTATAAACTTTTTTTGAGCGTATATAATAGATTTCATATGACATTTTATGAGTAGTGGTTGGGAACAGTTGATGTGTGCGTTCATAAACCTTGGTGTCTATTAGTTTTCACGTCATAAATTAAAATTGAGTATTTATGAAATGCCATCATTATTAATTGATATAATACCTACAATCGAGCTCATAATAATATTCTAATAACAATTGAGGGTATACGTTCAGGAAACATATTGTTTGAATTCGATCAAAACTATTTAACCTTCCGTCCTTACTCTTGTGTATAATACACCCCAACAACAGTGTGAAATATTGTAACTAAAAATAAATGAGGAGTGAAGGTTAAGTATATTTGTTGGTACGATGCACAGTGGGGTTTTACTGGCAAAAAGTCCATTTTTCGAGTGTAAAAGATCAAAAATGTAATGATGCAGTTTTGTAAAAAATTGCTTAGTTAAGAGAAATGCATCATTAATTTTTCAAAAAAAAATTTTTTTTTCTCCAAAATAACGCAGCAAAGTCACCTAAACTAAGCTCTGCAGTAACTGCCTGATATTTTCATGCATTTCAATGGTCCGGGTATATAATTTCTTTTTGTCATATCTATTTGATGTAAGTATATTTGAAAAATATAATATTTCAACATTAGTTTTGAAAAAAAAAAATAATCGATAACAATAATAGTTTAAAAAATGTTCAGGTTTTTATGATGGCACTCAAAAATTCAGTGTTTTTAGTATTTTCTTGGACAAAAAAAAGGTGAGCGTTATCGACCTTTGTGTTCTGGTTGCAAAAATATGAAAGGTGGGAGTGTATTATTTTGATTCAATAAAAAAAAATCGGATAATATTGGCTAATGTTGAAAAAATAATGGATGGTATAGGTATTGAGGAAACGGATACTCTTGATGTTCTGGTCATGTGATGTCTGTTGGAATAAGCACGTATTTAAAGTGTCGAAAGAGGCATTCAAGTGTCTCGGTTTTCTGAAACGGTGCAAGACTTACTTCACTCCATCCGATCTCCTTACTATTTATACCAGCTATATCCGGCCAAAAATGGAATACAACTCTCATATATGGGCAGGGGCTCCACTGTCTATTCTGAAGCTTCTGGACCGTGTTCAGGGGAGGGCGGTGAAGCTTATCAATGACAGTAGTGTATCCAACTCTATTGATTCATTAGAGCATCGTCGGAATGTGTGTTGTGTAACACTTTTCTATCGATATTACCATGGGACATGCTCATCTGAGATAAATGAACTTATTCCACGAGCCAGAGTTTTTATTCTTAATACTCGCTTATCTAGTAGAGCACATCCGTTTGTAGTTGATTGTCCTGTGTTTCGCACAACGCATTACAGAGAAAATTCGTTTTTTAGTCGAACAATTCGTATGGGGAACAATCTTCCCGCAGAAGTCTTCCCTGTTACTTACAATTTAGAAAAATTTAAATCAAATATCCACAAACACTACTCCCTCTTTTCCTCCTTCCCATACCCTATTTTCCTGATCAATACAATGCACTGCATGAGTAGGGGGCATCCCCTGAGTATTGGTTAAATTAAAAAAAAAAAAAATTAAGCACGATATAAAATGGTGTATACTATTAGGTCCATGTGTTTAATGGGTTATATGGGCGAGGGGAGATGGGCGTAGTCAATTTCCATTAAACTTTGCAGATATCTCAACTTTATAACACTGATTACTTGTGCCAAGTTTCAAGATTTTTGGTGAAGAAATAAATAATTTGGAGCGAAGAATTTTTTTCGGGCTATATGGGAGAGGGGGCGATGGGGGTGGTCAATTATAATGAAACTTAAAATTTTTCTTAATTGAGTTAATGAAATGTTCTACGAGCTCTTCTAATACTTTTTACCAAGAAATGTATGAAGCAATCCCACTGTGCGTTGTTTTGATAAATAACTTCAAAACCCCATTTGTTACCGATATATTTAAATGCATTATTATATAAGTGGTTATATAAGTTCACACTTGGTAATGTCAATTACATACATTTCTCATAGCAAATGTCATTACTTTCAAATGGCGACGTCTCGTAAAATAATGGCATATCATTACAAACCACCTTACGAGAAATAAAAAAATATGTGACTACCAGTATGGACAAAAATAATAAGTCTAAAAATAAATTATCAAAATACTAAATTTTATAAAAAGTATTTTTTTATTGAACAAATTATTTTTTAATAAAATGTACACACAAATGACTTGCTTAAACAAAACGTCCTTTATTTCCAGCTTACAAAAAATCAGAAATATGTAGTTATATATGTACTTACTGAAGCTGAGAAAATAATAAGATTAAACTGGTGTCATTACTAGTAGTCCAAAAAAATAATAATATGTCATTATCGTTTTTACACTTATATTATTTTTTGTTTGGGTATTGTTTGAAATGTTTTGCTCACATGAAAATATAAAAAAAAACATGTGCCAAAACACACAGTTTGAGCAAAATATGTAAATTGGCGTCCTTGATTTGGTTGACTTTTTATATGTCATTCAATACATCTTGACATTCAGCGACATCTACCTTATTCTGCGTATGTCTTTCAATATGGTTGTCGTCCGTTCAAAATAAGTATAACTAAAATTTTAGCGGAAAACACAGTTTCAGAAAAAAATTTGCTTAAAATAGTATACTTAATTTACAATAAATTTCGCCAACTCTACATCAGGTGGCGAGCAACAACTGTTCTACGACTTATCTACTCGCTCAATTACAGTGATGCCATGTTTGAAGCCCGTCATCTTTCACCACCATTCATCTCTCCACTATCCACTTTCCAAAGAAAGCAACACATTAATTACTAGGAAGAAATTCCTAAGTTGTGCTTCTCTTAAAAAAAAAAAAAAATTTATATGTATACGATACACATTATTGGCGTCCTTGATTTGGTTGATTTTTTATATGTCATACAATGGTATAATTTTTTCCCTCGTCTCTACTACATCTTGACATTCAGCGACATCTACCTTATTCTGCGTATGTCTTTCAATCTGGTTGTTGTCCGCTCTTTTAATGTGCTGATCAGCACAATTTCGTTGAATTTTTACATTTAAAGTCATCAAAAGTAAATAATTTGTAATAATTCTATTAACGAATAATTTTTTAGTAGTCTGAAGCTTTTGAGTAGTGATTTATACGGCTTTGCGAAAATATGACACAAGATAAAATAAAAACTTTTATGTTCCCCTAATTTTTCGGATTAAAATCCATCTTGCAGTTCCAGCACCCCTTCAAAAAATCAGAAAAATTTCTTTAAAATTTACAAAAAATGTTGAAAAAAACGATTTCTAGCTAAATGTAAAATCACACTCACAAGAACATTTCCATAAAAGTTCAACAGTTATTTACAAATTTAATCGGTAAAGTTATTGCAATGGAATATGCAGTTAAATTACCAAATAAATATATTTTTTAACTTTCTGTCTGTTATTCAATAAACAAAATAAGCAAAACTACGGACTTTCGGTAGTAATTAAAATATTCAATTAAAATAAAAAGTTGTTATGTTATAATAAGTATTGTTTTTATATACATCGAGATTATTTTTATGTAATTTTCAATTTATAACGAGCTTCCAACTTCCGTATATTTACAAAAATAAAGCAAATCTGTCATGTTAGCTAGGTTGATGCTAGTATTTCGATCTGGCTAAAGATCTCATCAGCACCCGAAGTTTTAGATAAGTTAGAGCCTCCATAATAGGCAGAACTTTAACAAAAAACCTATTGATCATCAATTTTGCTCCATTCTTGTCTTCTAAGTAATCAAGCACGTGGTTAGGGTCTATTCCTAATAAGCATCATGACGTTACTAAACTTTGAAGAGCAAAAATGTTCTATTTATATGAAAAAATTTTAGTGTTTACTCTGGCTCAAGTAATATTTTTTACAGTAATATTTGGTTTCTGTTTTTATATACATCCAGATTATTTTTATTGCCATTTTCCATTTATAACAAGCTTTCAACCTCCGTATATTTACAAAAATAAGGCAAATCAAACATATTGGCTAGGTTGACACTAGTATTTCGATCTGGCTAAAGATGTCATCAGAACCCGAAAATCGATAGCAATCTATATTTGCTATCGATTTTGTCAATTAATTTTCCAACAGTTGAAAATTCACTAAAAAATATAATTGTTTTAAACGAAAAGTAAGTAGTCCTTTTTTCTAACTGATTTTCAGCTTATTTAATGTGTAAAAAAAATTGTGAGTGCAGTAATAGCCGTTGAAATCAAGGTCTTAATTATTATAACTTGTATGGTAAATTACTTAGCTGGTAACTATTACACGGCAATTTTTATTTTCTTTCATACTCATAATTATTTGATTCCAATTAATATAATTTTTATAAAATGATAACAGTTATGGATAAGAAATTAAATATTTCTTACTGGTAACTATTATATTTTAAGTAATATTTTGAAATAATTTTTTAATAGTTACGCGTAGGAAAAAAAATAAAAGTTGTTTATAATAATTATGCTTTAATAATTAATTTACAAAAATGTAATAAAAATTGAATTTACATTTTGGTGTGTTTTTTTCAGCACTTAACTGTGTTACACAACTTTGTTAGAAAAGAACACGCCAGTATGTACGCAAAAATTTTTATTCACGAAATTCTAATTTATAAAAAAAAATTAGTTTTGAAAATAATAGAAAAATCCATTCAATAAAAAAGTTTGTAGAATTACAAAAAAAAAAAAAAATTAAACAAGTTTACAGAAAAAAATATAATTATTGAAAATAATAAAAAAAGTACACTCACAATATATTTTCCGTTACCGATTGAAGTTTATTTAAAAAGTAATCCGTAAAGTTGTTTTTAACTGAATAAACTATTAAAATACAAAGAAACATATTTTTCAACTTTTTTACCTGATATTTAAAAAACAATCTATGAATTAATACGGATTTTCTGTAGCAGTTAATATTTTCGTTTAAAATCTACATGTTTAAAAAAAAATCACACAAAAATCACAGTAATCTTTTTAAAAGTTCTCTTAAACGTTTTTCATATGCATAAACTGGGGATGGTAAATAAATTACTTATTTACATTTGCAGTCCAAAAAGTACCAAAGTGGCCCAGCTGACGATTAAGTGCTTTGTTTCAGTAAATTTTGTTTTACTTTTTTTTTGTTACTGAGGGTATTCAGCGTGGTCAATTGCAGACGATGCAATTTTGCACTTTCTCATCCTTGAGCAGCATTGACGGTGCATAATGTGCATATTAGAACAGAGATGGAGTTCCCTTACTGTTCCAAATTTATATATTAAAGTACATCTAGGAGATGAAGAGACAGCCTGCTAGAGATAGAGTAAAAACTCTGAGTTTCTTTATTCATGTACAAATAACAAATTTTAATATTTATAAAATATAACGAAAAGTTAGGATTACAATTTTCGCAGTATAGAACATGTATTAGCTGATTATTTGAATACAAGAAAATGAATTAGCAATATGGTAAAAGTCAAGTGTTTTTTAGATAAACAAGATTGAGCACATCAATGTTTAATGTAAAGTTAAAATTAAGCAATATTCTTGTGCAACTTTTCCTAGTGTGCAACAAATTACCAGTGTGTATGTCATATCGGAAGGTTAGAAAAAATCAAAAAGGTTTTGATTACACAGGCCTACAATGATTTTGGTGCCGCTAAAAATAAAACAGATTTCAAGTACGTTCGGTACCCTGAAAAAAAATTGATACTTACTTTTTAATGCTACGTGTAGTTTTCGAGATTTCGCAAGGATATTAAAGTAATCAACGTATGTCTTCTTCGCTGCATCTGTTATAGGTTTTCTAAACTTTTTTACTACATATTCACCACAAATATAACAAAATGTATTTGGATTATTTACACAACACCTTTTCGACGACGGCATATCGGTATTATCATTTAATCAACGAAATTAATTGACTATAATGACATTAAGTATAATAAAATACATTTTTTAGGTTATGACCGATCGATACAAACCTGAACGTAGCTTCGCGATTTTGACAGCTAACCATGACGTCTTGCGGACTAATTAACCAAATTATAACATAGAATTAGCGGCAACCAAACAAAAAATTTTTTTTTGTAGGCCTGTGTTATTATTGCAGACATAAGATATGTGAAAAATATTTAACATTGAATGATAATAAAATTGTCAGTAATATGTGCAATACTATTGCAAGGGTACCTTAACAATTAAATTAAATCAAAAAGTACCAACATTTTACAAAAGTGCTTTTTACTTTAGTACTAAACCAAATATTTTATTTAACATCACTATAGTTTTTCTTTAGATTTTAATTGTCTTTTATTTTACATACACATAGTTTGATGAACTCAAAGGTCATCCTTTTTCGTTATGCTGCCATATAAATGTTAGGCGCCATTCGCTCAATTAATTATTATTCAATTAATCTTTTTATTTAGTTTTAAAAATAATCCTAACATATATTATTATGTGAATAATACATTATAAAAAAATTGTTTTTTAAATAAAAATATAATCAAAAACAAATACAGAACTCGTGTTTTATTTCTTTTAAATTAACTTTGGTGATAGCTAAAATAAACGACAATCGTTTATTTTTAAGTTTTTGGGGGTAAATTTTTGATGGTTAAAATAAAGGAAAATCGTTTATTTTCAAGTTTTGGGAGTTAAATTTTTAATGGTCAAAATAATGGAAAATCTTTTATTTTTATGGGTTTTCGGTAATTTTTTGATAGTCAAAAAAAAAAAAAAAACGAACGTCGTTTATTTTAACGGATTAAGCAATTAGTTTTTAATAGTTAAAATAAACGAAAGTACTTTGTTTTTATCGATATTTTTAGTTAATTTTTTAACAATTAAAAATAATTGGAAATTACTATTGTTTTAAACGAAAAATCAGTAGTCCTGTCTTTAAAAACTTTTTCTATAGTGTTAATGTACAAATTCGTTTGTTTCTAACTATTAAAATATTGTGAGTGTACATTCATTAAAAAAAAAAATTGTAGTAAAAAAACTTAAATAAGAAAAATTAATTTTTTTGTTTGTGTAAAAAAAAAAAAAAAACTTAAAACAGTTCACAGAAAAATTAAAATACAGTTTTTGCCAAGTTATTTTTAGAAATAGATTTAAAATTACAAATAATCTTTACTCAAAGGAATTTTGATTTAATTTGACAAACATTATTTTCCCTAATTTTTCGTTTGATAAATTGCACCTCTGATGATCTAAAATTAGACACAGAGCGGAAACGCTCTTTCAACTGTTACTTGAATCGCTGGAACAGCATGGACAAAAGAAAAAATTTAAAGAAATAATACAACAAAAATAATATTTATTTATAAAGACATGATTTAACTATTAGAATCCAATTTTTAAAAATAAATTACAAAATAATAGTTATGCCAAAAAATTTTTTTTTTTACTTTTTCATAATTGTTTCAACTCAATAAAAAATAAATAAATTTCATGGTAATAGTTAAGTGTCAATTATTTTATTTTTTTTTTTTAATTAGCTCATAATAATTATAAAACAATTTTTATTTACACGAATGAAAGCTTATACATACAACAACAAATAAGTAAGTAAGTAAACTTGAAAGAGGACACAAATAACATAAATTCAAGCTACAAAGTAGCCATTAATTAATCTGTGATATTAAGTTAGGATGTGTTTTTATTGTTAAATTCGTGTTTTGTTGTATGTTACATTAGGGTGGTCCTTATTTTTCAACTTGCGATTTTGGGACTACCCCCCTCTAAAAATATTTGTTTGGATATAAAAATTCACCATGCAAAAAATTAGAGTGCTAGTATAACGGGAATTTGTAACGCATCGCCCTTGAATATCAGGCCTCCTTGGAAAAATTTATCAAATATAAAATATAAAAAAAAAAAAAAAAAATTTGTTCAAATTTAAAAATGTAATATAATTTTTGTGTTGGATTCAATAACAACTACTCAGATAAAAAATATTACCTTCCCAGAAAATCGCAAACTTATTCTAACTTGGAGTCAAAAAAATGCACATATATTTGGGGTGTACCTAAAAGTTACTTTTTTACGTTTTTGAAAATTTTATTCAACAAAAACCAAAAACTAGTTCTTGCTGTCAACTGTTTTATTAAACACATCCCATATATTAAATAACATAAGTATTACGGATATCCGTTGGCAAAAATTTTTGTTAGAGCATTTTGATTCTAGCGGATTTCAACGTTTTTTTTAATTTGTATAGACTTTTTTTTTAAAAAAGATTTTTGTAATATTTCATCAATGTTATTGTGTATGCTATTTTATATAATTGTAATAATTTTATTATAAAGTATAATTTTTCTTGTTCATAGTTAACCTGTGTTTTCATGGGGTCACAATTGACCCTCGTATTTTAAAGAGTCAAAAATCACAAAGATGACATAAAATTAATTTTTGTTTATGTTTCTAATTGTAATTTATTTACATTTTAAAATTAATTAAAATTAATTATTTAGTATAAATTCAGATATTTGTATTCATATTAAAATTGATTTTTTTGTACATATTCAGGAGTATTTTCGAAAAACGTATTTTTAATTTAATAGTGTAAATTTTTTTCCCTCAAAATTTTTATTATGGAAAAGTTTTAATTTCTAATTTTTACTAAATTGACCTACTCGAAGACTAGAAACGGTTAACGAAATTTTTTTAGAATAACTATAAATTGAATTATTCCTTTTTTTTATTTTATTTATAAATTTTGCCATAAAGCAGCATTTTTCTTACGTGGGTCATATTTGACCCCAGGTTAACATGGGTTAACTATCAACAGAAAAAATAGTATTTTATAATAAAGTTATTACAATCATATAAAAGAGCGTATACAATAATATTGATGAAATATTATTAAAACCTTGTTTTAAAGTGAAAATGTATAAAAATAAAAAAAAACCCTTGAAATCCCCGAGAATCAAAATGCTCTAAAAAAAATGTTGCCAACGGATATCCATAGTACTTGGCCTATTTAATACTTCAGATGTATTTAATAAAATACTTTACAGCAAACACTAGGTTTTTGATTTTTGTTGAATAAAATTTTCAAAAATGCAGAAAAGTCACTTTGAGGTACCCCCAAAATATTTATTAGGGTAAGTTAGTGATTTTCTGGGAAAGTAATATTTTTATCTGAGTAGTTATGATTAAACCCAACACAAAAATAATTTTATATATTTTTAATTTTGAAGAAAAAAAATTTGAATTTTTTTTTAAATTATGACCATTTTGCAATGGAATCGATTTTCCAGGGCGATGCGGGACATCTTCCCGTTATGCTAGAACTCTAATTTTTTGAGTGGCGTATTTTGACACCCTAACAAATATTTTAAGTGGGGGTACAGTCAAAATCTCATTTTTATTTTTCGCCCATACAACGAAAGACAACCCTAATGTTACATGTTACATGTTAAATGTAAAATTATTTATTAAAAAATTTTTTGAATGTATTAATATCAAAATTTGTAAGTTTTAATGTAATTTATTGTAAATTTTGTAATAATGTGATGTTTTTTTATTAAATAGACGAATCCCCAGAAGAAGTCGACAAATAATCGACGAAACGTCGGGACAATACTGTAAACAAAAATTTAGTTTTTATTTACATGAATATTTTAGGTCTTATTAGTTCAAAAAAATTAACCAATTTTTATTTATATTCCTTAAAAGTGGGCAATTTTTTCGATTCTGAAAATTTTCATAATAATTATTTTGGGTCCTTGGTTAAGATAAATAAAAACAATATTTGTAGCAAAACTTTAGCTTCCTAGTAAATTAAAAACAATTTTCATTTATAACGTTTGTTATTTCTAAACAACAATATCCTGTTGAATCACTTAAACATAAATACACACATAAACTAACTTTTTCATATTTTTTATTTCTGATTTTAAAAGATATTTTATGTTTTAATAAAATGTTTCATAATTTCATAATTCATGCTATTTCATGTGAAACCTATATTTATTTTATTATGTGTTATTAATTGGCAATACGTGTATATTTTTGAACAAACTGCCGTACCACGTAAGTGGTGTATATGGGTTGGTTATTTCGTTTGCAACCTAAACACAGAATTCATTGTGGCTGAACTTTGCGTCAACTGCTTATTGCTCTTGTAGTCACTGATTTTTTTTTTATTTGCAGAAACTAATAATCTGTCAATATGATAGAATTTTGGTTGGACTATTATATTGCATTACATTTGAATTGAATTTAATTTGTTTAAAGTGTGTTTTATTTTTATTTTGTTTTTTTAGTTTTAAATTAGAATATTTTAAAAGAATTTTTCATTTGAATATAAACTTTCACAATATTTTTATGCAGCCTACATTGCTAGTCTCCATTGCCAAAAATAAAAGCTTTACTAGAAATCGTTTTGGAATTATATTCGTTGGCTTTTTGCATGTTTGTTGGACATAAACCAACACGTAAGTACCCAGATAAAAATTACCAGCTGTAACAAAATAATAGTACTGGCAAAGCACTGATATTTTTGTAAAATCCACGCTGTTGGAAATTACAAAAGTTACGCCTAATATTCTACTACAAAACACACAATTTGTTACAAGGCAAGTGTTATGCTTATTGTTTTTAACATACATGAGACTAATTAATTTATGATTTCATTACCATTTCATTGATATCAATTGTAATGATATGACATAAGCATATGTTATTGTATAATAGAAAGTTAGTTCCTCGTTCTATTTCGTTTCAAGTATTCAGTGTTACAATTTACACTCCATTTTTTTTGTAAACAAATGCTTTTTTTGCTCAACTTTAATTAGTTTTTCAGGGATTAGTGTGATTTCATTAGCATTAGAAGGACAAATGATAATGCCAAAAATTTCATTACAATTAAATGGTAATGAAATTCCAATGCTAATGAAAATATCCCAAGTATGGTTTTTAAACAAGATTACATTTATTCAGTAGCATTATATTTTTTATAATATTTTATTATATTTTCCTAAATCAGCTATTTTTTATTTAAAAGGCTAAGACCAAACTGGGTTGTTGGTTTTAAAATTTGTTCTTTTTATATACATTTACAGAATTAATTAAATTGTAGGCATTTGAAAAGCACCAAATTTATTAAATTTCCAAAGTTATACAAACGATGGCAACCAATCGTTGGACGCTATTATCAATCAGGTATCAGGACAATACCTTTAAGATTGTTAACACGCAAAAAAGAAAATATGATTGAACATGATTGAAGACAAAAAATTAATATATTATGATCCCAACAAACATAAACATGATTCTGGCTGATTATGTTATAATCACTGAGGACGATTTTTATCATTATCTAGAATCATGATTATGGGAATCATGCTAAGATTTTTACGTGTTTCAATCATAGCATGATGCCCTTAAACTATCATAACATCATGCTCGTTTTTTTTGCGTGAATCACACGTTCTGCTAACGCATAACCGGTTGTCGGTAACGGTTTGAATTTTCTGTCTGGGAATATATAAAACATATTTCATAATTTTTTAAAGTAACATTATATTTAAAAAAACAGTATATTTTTATTAACTATAGTGTATTTACGAAAAAAAAATAACAATTATTATAACATGACATCCATGAAACATCAAGTAAGAACAGAGCAAAGGTCCTCAAATTTGATAAATTTGTTCTACACACGTTCTCTACGAAAACTATAACACTAGAACACATTAGAGTTGTCCAAAAAAGAAGAAAGTTGGATTTTGAAATTTCCACAGTGTTGCCCATATTCCTTAATGTCCAAAAAACTTTTTGTACCAAGTTTCATCTAAATTCGCTGACATTTAAGGTCCCTGAAATAATTCGACTTTTAACCCTTTGACGACCGAACTTGAACCGCTGAAGACGAAACTTAGTGAAAACTTTTTTACTCTTTTTAGGCAAATACATTTATGGTACATTTAATTTAAGATTTATCAAGGATTTTTAAGGTAAATATTATTCTGACAATTGTTTTTTAGAAATTATTGCTACACTAAGGATATTATATAGGTAAAGACGACAGCAAATGTAGTCAGAATCAAATGAAATTTCACTTGAAGAAAGGCCAACTAACATTTCATTAAATTCAACTAATATTTGTCATTAGTTTTTACTGTTCACAAAATTACTAACAATTGTAATAAAAATGAACCACATATGATAGTAAAAAATAAACAAACATTTAATTTTTTTATTTTTTTTTTACATAACCAAAAACGACTGCATAAGTTCCCTGAGTGTACTTATTATATTTTTCTTAGATAAGGTATCAATTATCCTAACACAACTATAAATTATCCATATGTCCTTTATGTATACAAATGCCGCTGTATTTTTATGTGCGCCCAGGTAGGCTAGTTGATAGCGTGCTGGCTTATCAGTGCGGGGGTCGTGGGTTCGATTCCCTCCAGAGGTACTGGTCTGTTTTCGCTACAACTCGCCGAAGGCCATAGTCGCTAGTGCGTGGTTAGGGAAATAGTATATAATTTGTAATTATATGATTATTAATTAATAAAAAAATAAAAAAAAAAAATTTGGTATCAGCGAAACTTTTAAATTACTATTTTTAAAAAATTTGTTACTGCACTCACAATATTTTGTCCGTAAAGGCTACTGAATATACACATTAAATTAACTAAAAATCAGTTAAAAAAGGACTACTTACTTTTCGTTTAAAAACAATTGTATTTTTTAGTTTATTTTAACTGTTGAAAAAACTAATTGACAAAATCGGTAAAAACAATAGATTGTTTTCGTTTGTTTCAGTACTTAATATAATATAACGACTTTTTGTCTTAAATACAAAATTTTAACTGAATATGTTAACTATTACCGAAAGGCCGTGTTTTTGTTTATTTTGTTTATTGAATAACAGACAGAAAGTTAAAAAATATATTTCTTTGGTAATTTAAACATATATTCCATTGAAACAACTTAACCGATTAAATTTGTAAATAAATGTTTAACTTTTATGGAAAAGTTCTTGTGAGTTTAAAAATGTTGCCAAGAGGGAATTATAGGCATTTTAGAGGTCTCTGAAAAAAATTAACGACCCATATCATACACAGAAAAAATTATCAACCTAAAATATCTAATTAAAGATTTGATTTGAATTTAATTTGTTTCTAAACAAATATTTAATTGAATCAATTAATATTTTAATTGACTTTTAAATATATATATACATATTTTATTTTAGACGCAATTATCATATTATTTTTTCATACACTGTATGCATAAATAGAAAATTTTCGGTATAAAATATCAAATACATTTGAAGTTAACAATCAAAATAAGCACACATACAACAGAATCAGCATTGCAAAAACACACATACCAACGTATAGATCACACACTTTTTTTTGTGAGTATCATATTTTTTTTGTAGAAGTTATTTTTAACTTATTTTTTCTTCTTAATTTAATTAAAGGTTCAATGATAGTATCATTGCCGTGATAGGTGCAAAATCAATTAAAATATTAATTGATTCAATAAATTTTTAATTGAAACCCGTTTTTAGTTTTTTCTGTGTAGTTCTTGACTCTTTATCAAAAATATTTTTCTACTACATTGCTACTGTATTTAATTACTAAAGGTTTCAGGTTAGAGATAGATTCAGAATACATTTAAATTTTGTTTGAAATTATTTTTTTAGCTATCTTCATAGACTCTAAAAAATTTTAAGAATACACTTGATATCTAACAGACGTTTTTATGGAGACCGCTTTGATTTTCTATTTAAGAAAAAAATGTCAAAGCTATACGTTTGAAAATCAAACTAACTTTCAAATCGTTATCGATTCAGTCTCTTTGGTCTTTTTAAAATTAATATACATATTTTGTTGATTTTGTTAGAGATTTACATATTTTGTGTGAGTGAGAACTCTCCACTGAAATTAATGCAGAATAGAAGGCCATATTTCTGCAAGTATACAAACACAATATAGGCTACTACCAATGGCGAATCTTTGTTTAACATACATTATTTTTAAAAAATTTGTTTTGCTTTAGGTTTAGCTGTGGTTGTGTTTTTGTTTTCTATTGAAAATACAGCGGATTAAAAAAAAAAAATTTAATATTAAAAAACATCAATTACAATTCAGACAATTTAAATTTAGATATGTTAAAAATAAACCATTTAATAGAACACATCAAATAATATTCAGAAAATGTTAATTGAACTATAGAAAATCTTATTTTATATAAGAAATCACACTATTTGCAATTAAGTTTAAAATTCAGATAAAAACAGGGCAAATTAACAAAATATTTCTGATTTTCAATTGAAAAAAAAGCAAATTGCAAATGATATATTTGAAATATCAAATGGAAAATCACAATTTTAGTCAATGGTTTCTAAACCTGAATAAAAATTCGAAATTTCAATTAATAACAAGTTTAAACACTTAAAATGCATCGGAGATGCGATCTATTAATTGTGATAGATTTTATGACGTAGATCACGAATGTGAACGCTAAATTTTAATATTTGCTCCACTTTTAGAAATGTTTACGAATTTACCTTTTACCAAAAATCTACTTTTTTCTTTAAAATTTCTTTTTAATTCATATACCTGAATCAACTATGAAAAACTTTTAATATGGTTTTTAAGTATGGACTTTGAACCTTTTTTCTCCTGTTCAGGTGCATAGGTAGCAAACTCAATTCCCAGGAAGTTTATATGTTCTAGAAATTTGTTTATTGAGATCTTAGGTAAATTTTTGTAGTTGATTGTTTCCTTGAATTTTGAACGGTTTGCTACCTATGGACCTGAACACGGAAAAAAGGTAAAAAAAAATCGAATTTTTTTAAGTTTTTTGCGATTTTGATCTGGAAATTGAAGTTTTTTGATTTTATATGTTCGCAATTTTTGTTCTTTATGACAAGAGCTACAATTTTGCCATAGAGAGTAAATCGAAATTCTGAACGGTTTGCAAGATATGAGCCTGAGAAAATTATCACTTTTTTGCGAAAATTATACCGAGGCCCCAAATCTTTGGCGGCCCATAAACAAAAAAGGAGATGACTTTGGGAAAAATTGGGAGACACGGGTCTTCTTTTTTTAGTCTTTTATCACGTAGTGGTGTCCGTATATGGTTATTTTGCCATGACTTAAAAAATTACACACAGTGTATCCTTGCAATTAAAGTCAAAACTTCGCTTAGTTTCCTTTTTTGTGAATATTATAATTAATAAATTTCGCTTTCATATCAATATTTTTCGAAAATTCAATCTGAAGTTCAAGATGGTTGTCATTCTTTTTTTTTTTAATAATTTCATATGTATTTACTATGGGGGAAAAAAAGCATTTTTGAACATGCATCATTGAAAATCGTTATTTTTTTGAAAACGCACTTCAGTTAACTGGAACATTATTGGTATTGATCATAATATCGAGTTAAATTTTCTAAAATATAAAAATTATTTAAATTAGCAAAATTGGCTTTAAAAATTTAGTTAAATGTTTGCTGAAATCAGGAACAAAATTTAGTAAAAAATTCAGTAATTTGTAAAGTGCGAATAACAAAAATTGTTAATAAACAATATATTGTACAAAAAAAGTGGAATTTAAAACCTTTTACAGGTGTTTCTACTAACTTTTTTGCCTGAGTGTAGTAATGCCTGTGTGCCTCATGTGTTTGTTGTTGCAAGAATCACAAAAAATTTAATTTTTGACATGGACATGAAAAATAAAATTTGATTGTATTCTTGTTTTGTGCAGAAAGCTTTGACTTTCAGTCTTTTAAAATAGTCTTACGACAGTCACAGCGAATAATTCAGCTATTTAAAAACTGAAATTTAGTTACTACGACTTAAGTTCGGTTATTTCGAACTTGAGTCGGTTGGCACAACTTAACATTAGTTTTCAAAAGAAAGTTTGCTCTAGTCAACTGATGTTTAGATGCAACAACCCAAAATGTTCCGAAATCTAACGTAAATATTGTTGTAGTAACTGAATTTAAAGGCTGTTTCCATTAAAATACACTCTTCAATTCGGGTGGCACTATATATTGAAATATAAATTGATTATTATAAAAAACTAGACCTCGAGCTCGCAGATTTTTATTTATTAAATATTGAAAGGTCGAATAAATACAACTTAAAAAAAAAAAAAAATTATTTTTGTATGAAAGTAGTTCTTAAAACACATTTTTTAACTCAAAAACTTAAAAAAAATCTGTGGACCAAATATTAAACTTTTTATTTTTAATTCTTCAAAAACCCTAAAAATATGAATCACGTTTTTATGTTTTTGATGTTTCTTTTAGAAGTCTCGTGCAGTTTACTCCTTTAAGACGAACTCGCACGCTGAGAACAATTTTTATATTTACCAACTAAAATTCGTTTACTACGACTCAAATTAGTTTATTATGAATCGGTGAATTATTTAAGTTCGAGACCATACTCTATATTTCTTTATTAGGATATTGTCATAACAATAATCTATAGAGTTTTTTGTTTTCAAATTTATTATTTGACCCTTTCAGGAATGTGTTGATAGATCTATTTTTGCACATTGCACATAACAAACAAGTTTTCAATTTATTTTTTGATCAATGGTGATAATCTTTAACTTCGAGCTCATATATTAGTTCTCATGTAGTGAGTAAACTAGTTTATATGAATGGTTGATGTTTGGCATGGGATTGTTACCTCTTTCAAAACGTTTTCTGATGATGGGAACCTAGAAAATTCCCGAAATAGATCTATCAACACATTCCTGAAAGGGTCAAATAATAAATTTGAAAACAAAAAACTCTATAGATTATTTGTCGGGAAAATATCCTAATAAAGAAATATAGAGTTTGGACTCAAACTTAAATAATTTTCATTTTCATTAATAAACACTTTTCAATTCGGTTGGCACTTTATTTCTCTGTGTGTGCATGTTTAAGAAAATTTTTTTAAATAAATCAAACAAATTTTTTTGGGGGTTCCGTGAACCAGTAGAAATGCGTCGAGAAAGCTCGTGAAGCAAAAGTTGGTGTGAACAGCTGGATTAGAACTTTACGGAGAAAGTAAGATTTATTCCAAGAAAATCCATGAATAAATAAAAAAATATAAAAACAAGAACATTTGAGGCAACCGAAGCGTATGAGTATTGTATTATTAATCATACGTAGTGTGGTCCATATTAGATTTATCATCAGAAAATTAAATATAAATTTCAAATTTATTAATGGATTTTCTTTTAATTATTCTTTTAAATGAACAATTGAACAATAAATTTATAAAATTTCCTTTTAAAATGTTTTACATTTAAATTAAAAAAAAAATAAAAAATAAAACCAAAAGTTTATTTTTCGATCTTTTAACATAAATAATAATGTGAACAAGATTATTCAAGTTCAAGATCATTCGGTTTTTGGTTAACAAAAAACCGTGCAATGTTTATTTATTTCTTAAAAAATTTCTTCATCCGCTAATTTAATGCACACTTTATCTACTGACAGGTCCTTACATGTTACATTTCGCATCACCGAAAATCCTCGGAAGACCAATGCATAATGGGTAGAAAATTTATCAGAATTACATTTGTTGAAGCAAAAAGATCAACGCTTTATCCGTATTGTTTTATTTATTTTAAGAAGGTAAAAAAATCATTGCCCGTTTTTTTTGTTTAACAAAAAACTAATGATCTTGAACTTGAATAATGTTGCTCACATCATAACTTCATTTTAAAGTTATTCTGTGCAAAAATATCAACAATTTAAACAAAGGTAAACCTTATTAACAATTTAAATAATTACCTTATACATTCTGCCAACGGTGTTTACTTGAAAATTTAATAATAATGTTTAAAATTCATAGTGGTATTTGATAGACATCATTTAATAGTAATCAAATTTTCACCAAAACATACCCAAAACTGACAATTAAATATTGACCAAAATAAATGTGTACTTACCATACATACACACCAACAAACACATTTACCTATACACTTTAACTGTATGCACACACACACACACAGAAAGTCAAATAAACATACCAACCTATCAGTTACGTGATTAATTACTGCATTACTTGCTGTGACAGCATAAAAATATTAATTGGCGCTATACAATATGTATTTATGGATGAATGTCTGTCTGTTCGTCTGTCTATCTGCGGATGGATAAGTACTACTAGATGTAAAAGTTACACTGTTCAACTGTATAAATATATTTATTGATGCTATCTATATACACAATTCTCGTATAACATGATTTAAATGAGCGGAAATTTGACATTAAGTGCCTTAAAGCACTAACAAACACATACACAATAGGGATGATAAAAAATGTTAGGCGATTCTTGTACTAACTTATTTATGTAAATGTACTTTTTTTTTTAATACAACTTTAACAAATAAGTAAGAACACAAAAGTCTACAAAGAATTCAATTTATAAAAATGAACGTAAAAATAAATAAGAAATTTTAAAGTTATGTGCATATTGTGGCAACCCTGACTTATAATGAAAATTTAAATTAATAACACTGTTAAACACTAAAAATGCATCGTAGATGTGACTAAACAATTCTACTGGATTTTAGGAAGTAGGTCACTAATTGTGAACACCAAATTTTAATATTAGCTCCACTTTTCGAAATATTAGCAAATTTATTTTTTACACAAAAAAAAATGTTTTTTCTTGAAATTTTTTTTATTAATTTGAAAACTACGAATACATTTTAATATGGTTTTAATCTAGGTACATTGAGCATAAATAATCACATCAATTAATTATGGTTGGGTTAAGGATGTAGATTATCCTTGCAATTAAAGTGATGGTTAGCGCGTTGGACTGTTACACAGATGGTCCCGGGTTCGATTCCCGGTGACGACAACATCAATTTAGAAAAAATAATATGTATGAGTATCCTATCATATATATGTATCACTGCGCCCACCTTCGGTGTTCCCATAGCACTTCACCCCACCGAAGTAAAATAATGAATCAGGGCTATGAAACAAAAAGCTTCAATAAATTCCCCAACTCTACATCAGGTGGCAAGCAAAAAATGTTCTAAGACTTATCATCTCGCGCAATTACAGTGTTGCCATGTTTGGAGCCCCTCATCTTTTACTACTTTTCATCTCTCCACTATCCCCTTTCCAAAGAAAGCAACACATTAATTAATAGGAAGAATTTCCTGAGTGTTGCTTCTCTTAAAAAAAAAAAAAACAAAAAAAAATAAAGTAGGTAAAGAACACTACAAATTTAGTTAAAAACAAATGCAATATCACTTGAAAATGGACGACTTACATTTCAGTAAATTTAACTAGCATTGCCATTTGTTTTTTACTGCTCAAAAAATGAACCACAATTGTAGTAAAAATGAACCACACATGTTAGCAAAACATAAACAAACATTTTTTTTTTTTATTTTTTTAAATGCAAAGAATCTATTGTATAAAAAGAATGTTAAATCTTAATACAGTAATTTGATGTGGTTTGTTTTTTTTTTTTTTTTTGAATGAACTACAATTGTAGTCAAAACTGAAATTTCTTTTATTGTACAAACGACTGTTTTTTTCACTTAAAAATAAAGATACTGTATTACAACTCAAACAACTACAAATATTTACAGCAGAATTTTCACACAGAGAAATTAAAATTCAGTTATTATGAATACCAAATGGTTGGCACAACTTAGCATTAGTCTTCACAACAAAGTTTTTTTAATTCAACTGAATTTTTGTTGCAACATCCAAAATATTCATAAATCTAATGTAAATATCATTGTACTAATTGAATTTATAAGTTGTTACTTTTAATATGCACTTTTAAATTCGGTTGGCACTTCATTGCTCTGTGTGTATAAATATTATAAATTTCCTTAATCGAATTTGCAACCTTTCAGCACATGATGGTAATTTATATTAAAATTGGTTGATTGTTAATTATTTCATCGTAACAACAATTAGTAATTTCTATTTGCAATAGTGACATTTAATTATTATCTTAAACCTGACAATTCAAAATAAAATGCAATTTTAAAAGATCAACAATACATACAAAATTTTCAAACCAAACATACTGGTACTATGTAATGTAATGTAAAATCTAACAGGAAAACTATCAACTAGAATATGTTGTGTTTAATACTAGTGCACTAAGGATATAATATAGGTTAAGACGACACCAATTGCAGTCAAATATAAATGAAATTTTACTTAAAGAAAGGATGGCTAACATTTCATTACTTTTCAAAAAATTACTAACAATTGTAGAAAAAATTAACCACATATGTTAGTAAAAAATAATTATAATTATATATAATTATTTATAAATGTTAAGTTTTCTTCGATTTTCTTTTATTTTATTCTTTTTCGTTTAAACGAGCTTAAGATCATTTATTTATTAATTATTTATTTCCAATATTTCGTCTCCACATTGGGTGACTTCTTCAGGGAACAAATATTACAATATAAAGAACTAGTTTTAATAATTAAAACTTATATACATATAAAAAACTAGTTTTTCAAATTGTAATATTTGTTCCCTGAAGAAGTCACCCAATGTGGAGACGAAATATTGGAAATAAATAATTAATAAATAAATGATCTTAAGCTCGTTTAAACTAAAAAGAATATAATTATTTACTTTATTTTTTTAAATAACAAAATACGACTGCAAAAAATTAATGTAAAATCATAAAACGGTCATTTGATGTGGTTTGTTTTCTTAAATGAACTACAAGGTTAGTAAAAAACAAAATTTGTTCTACATATGACTTGCATTTACATTAAAAATAAAAAAAACCGAACAACTACAAATATTTAAAGCAGAAGTTCGCTCAGTGTATACATGCCAGATTCCCAATTCTTTCCCAGTAATGGTAACATTAGCAGTTGGACTGGCAACCCTGAAAAATAAAAAGCTTTAAGATTAAAGCTGTTGGCTAAACTTTAAGAAAAACGAAAATAACTTCTGTTGTTCGGGTAATGAATTAACAATATCGATTTTCTGTTTCTTGTGGTTGGTGGATTAGAATGAGCCTGTAGATGAGCTAGTCGCTTTGGTCGAAAGTGCGGCACTCCCTCTAGCACTGCTGCCCACAAGATTTTTTTCAACTTCTCTTTTACTTATTAACAATTAGTCGTTTCTATTTGTAATAGTAATATTTAGTTATGATCTCAAACCTGATAATTCAAAATGAAATGCAATTTTCCGAAATTTCTATCTGAATTTTACCCTATGGGGAAAGAGGAGACAATTGCCCTAAAAGTGACTGGTTAAAGAAGGACTTATCACAGGACTGGTATAATTTAATACTAAGTGGGTTAAGCAGTGTCAATTGTCCTAAAATTGCCAATTCTGTGACTGTTAAGGGAGGAAATACCACTTAACCAGAATGTTTATTAAAAAGAGAAAGCCAGTTGGCCAGAATTTTACCCATTGGCAGCTGTTTAGTTTACGTTTATGTTATACGACATGGCCCTTTTTGCGATAGTCTTGTGGTATGCTCATCTTTGGTTAGCCCTGTGGCATGCCACTATGTGGTTTAAAGCAGGACAAATGACCCCCTCCTATGACAAGCCAATGTTAAAGTTGTTCTGGCACGAAGGGAGCGATCCTGTGGCACACGCAGAACCGGTCTCATTCCCCATAAGATAATTACTATGGGAAAAATAAAAGAAATGCATTTTTGAGCATGTAACATTCAAAATCATTGTTTGTTAAGCAAATTAATTAAAAAAAAAATTAATTAAATTTAATTTAATTAATTCAATTAACTCTAACTTGGTTTTTATTAATTAGTAAACATGTACTAAACATATTAAAATGTTTTTATATTAATTTTATTAATTAGGATTTGTCACACATTCCATACTTTTAAGGCATATAAAATATATACAGTTTTTGTACGTTAAGCTAGATTTTTTTTTTTTTAATAAAAGGGAAAGCACGCGAGTTTTGTCATAAATTAATTAACCTTCGATGTTCGCTCAAAGTACCCAGTCAGAAAAAGACAAACGGACCACCGCTGGCAAGTCAATTTAGCAGGTGTTACAAATGTTGGCAACAAGTGCTTTCCCAACCCAAAAATGATACCATCAATAGCAAATAGGTCCATCTCTTTAAAAAGTTTCGGATATTGTAATAGGAAAACACTATATTTTTTGTAAAGCCTGCGTTGTGCCAGTACCAGTCGCCACATTCTTTGCCAATATCGTTTTTACCAATATTACAAGCAATTAGAATCATTTTCTATTTTTACATTTTATTTTATTTGATACATTTTAATTTGATGTAAAAGACTAATACCAAACTATATTGGTGCTTTTTAGATGTGTTTTATTATACAAATTTCTCAAAATTATTTAAATTTAAGGTATTTTAAAAGCACAAAATTTTTTGAATTACCAACGTTATGCCAACAGCGGCAAGTTCACTCAAACCAATACACTGCGGTTTCAAATATAACTTTTCTTTGCCAAAATGAAATTTTACTCTCTCTCACTTTACGTTTCTTTGTGGTTGCAATCTAATAACAAACACTTCAAAACAACCGAAAACAGATTTTGTAAAGGACCTATTGCAAATAGGACAAACTCTATATAAAAAGAACAGAAAATAGAACCTGTTATAATAGAGCATAAGCTGTTCTGCAACAAGTTATTTGGATTTTACTATTTTACTGGGTTTATATAATAATAATTTTTATATTGAAAAAGTTGAACAAAAATTGGCATCATGGAAAAATAAAATGTTTCATGTAAACCAGAAAAAAATAAATTGTTTGATGAAAATGTGGAACTTTAAATAGGCCTAAAAAAAAATTGTATAGAAAGTGATTGTTATAAGAGCGATAATAAAAAACATGAATTGATATCTGGTAATTATTTTCATATTGTCAGACTCTGCAAATTGTTGTAATTTTTTAAAAAACAAAATTATTTTTTTTAAGGACACCATTTCCTTTAGAATTTCCGATTTATTTCGAATTAATAGCGAATACTGTAAAAGGATAGGCATTAAATTGAGAGTACATAAAAACATTAAAAAACATATATAAATATAATGTTATTTAACCCTTATGTGTGTGGAAAAAAACACACCTTCTATAGGGTGGATAGGTAGGTGGTACATGTGTAACTATATACAAATTGTATGAGAATTGTAATTTTTTGTCTTGTATTGTACAAAATGTCGACGGTTAATGATATAAAATTATAATTTTACTTTGGTTTTCCCTTTTCACATATTTTTTAAAATCCTTCACCCAAAAAAAATGTTTCTGATGTCAGCAACTTGTACGCTGGGAGGATCCTTGCAGGAAAAGTTGTTAACATTAGCAAAAAAGTTGCTAAACTCAGCAAGTTTTTTCTGAACTTAGCAACTTTTTGCTAATATTATCAACTTTTTCTGCTAGGATCCTCCCAGCAAACAAGTTTCTGACATTTCAAACTTTTTTTTTTTTGGTGTATGATAAATGCCGTGTATGTATGTAATGGCGGTGTCGACAATATGGATAAGCTATTGGGAGAATATATTTCTAAACGTAGGACATGCCGATGGCCGTTAGCATTATTTTTCAACATTATCGATGTAGCAGCATACATTGTTTACATGGAGTATAAAGCACAATTTATTTCAACTGACCGTCGCAGACTATTTTAGAAAGACTTAAGTTGTGAACTATGTAAGGACAACATTGAACGACGTGCTAAAAATTCAAATGTAACAAACATCGATTGCACTCGATCATCAATACAGGTTGTATCTGGCGAGATATTTCAACAACAGCTGTTGCTCACGTAGAAAATCGAGATAATAATGGGTGTATTGAGGTTGTGGGAAGTTGTTACCTATGCTCTAAGCTTACAAAGAAGCAGAGAAAAACTCGAAAGGCTTGCAAAAATTGCTTCTAGCCGATTTGTAACGAGCATTCAATCAATCGTCCCATATGCAACAACTGTTTAGATTCATTTTTCTTGCCTTTTATTTATGTTTAAATTATTTTTTTTGTCTTAAACCTTGAAATAACTTTTTTTATCAAAAATAAACTTTGAATAAATTTTTTTTTATTGTAAAACAATCTTTCTTTTATCAAATAATGTTTTCTTTTATGTTATTTCATGTGCCTCCATGTAAAACGTATACAGGTACCCAGGTACCTATTCGCCCTATTAAGGGTGCAAAAAGCAAATTGATATGCCACGTCCCCCAAACACCTATGAAAATATAAGAATAACAAAAAGTTAGGAGTTCTCATGAAATTGTAGAATTGTAGACTAAAATCTTATATAAACAATTTCGATTTGAAAACGCAATAGGTACACAGGTACCTGGCCACACACACAAGGGTTAAAAAAAGTTTCACAACCCAAAAATAACTTAATATAACCAAAATAAAAAAAGGTGCGTTAAAGGGTTAATGTGACAAAAAATTCACAAAAAGATTACAATTTCCATAGAAATCCTATTTTAAACCAAAAAATATAATTTTTTTTTCATTTTAATAATTTTGACCAAGAAAACTTTGTTTGAAAGCATAATGCAACGGTTGGCCACTGTTATCAATCGGGTAAGAGGACAATACTGTCAAGATTGTTAATCCCAAGTTCTGCCAACGCATAACGCACAGTCGCCGACGCTTTGTCAACAATGTACCGATGCTATTTTTTCTGCCTGGACAGTTATAAGTTAAAAAAAAAAATGTTTTTAATATAAGAAAAAATGGCAAAAATTATTTGTAATTATAGTTATTCAACGCAGTGAACCGTGGTTTCTGGTGCATTTACAAAGCGTGCAAATAATGTTAGTTTTAATGAATTTCGCGCAGAAGTGTTGATGTGCCGGAGCAAAACATTTTTAAATGAAAGAGAAAATTTTCTAGCAAGGAATTTTGAAACAAAGTGATGGCGATCAATTAATTTATTAATATCATTGTTTGTTATAGAAAAAGCAATTAAGTATGCAATTTTTGCACAATTTTTTAAAAAGCAAATATAATATTAGCATTTAAATTTATTTTATGTTTCTCTGATTTTATGTTGAAAAATAACAAAAAAAAAACTCAGCTCAAGCAGCAAACCTTAAGAATAGACAGGTGCGCCCAGGTATGCTAGTTGGTAGCATACTGGCTTATCAGTGCGGGGGTCGTGGGTTCGATTCCCACCACAGGTACTTGTCTGTTTTCGCTACAACGCGCCGAAAGCCATAGTAGCAAGTGCATACCTCCAACTGAGCATGACGTTACAAATCTACGAACCGTTATTTTCAAAATTTTGTTCCAGTGCAGGGTACAAAAATACACCAAACATATAAATACTAAAAAAAGTTTGTTTAAATTTTATACTATTTACCATGTATTTATTTATTTCAGGTAATAGCACACCAATTAGGGACGTGTAGAATGTATTTCTCAGGTGTACGGAGATTGTGTACTACCAAATGAAATCCAAAAATTGAAATCCGCAAGCAAAAAAAAAAAAGGTAAGAACAAAAAATTGTCCTTCCTTAAAACTTTTATTTTAACTTTCAGTAATTAAATAAACTAAATTTCCAAAAATTATTTAACAAATGGCGAAATTGCTTTATTGAATTTTGAGTAAAGAGAACAATAAGAATTATTGACCTATGGCTTCAAAATTACGAAAAAAAAATTGAAAACTAACTCAGTTTCAAAGGATTTAAACATTTTTGACATAAGCCCATATATTGTAAATACTCCGACATTTAAAACTACCAGTAACGAAGTATGAGGGTTTTAAGCTTGAGCTTATACTTTTTCCCAGCAAAATATTGGTAATGGGTGGGATAAAGTAATGCATTACCTTTTAATGTGTACTCCTTACCTGTATCATTATTTTCCAACAAGAAGTAATGAGTTACAGATAATTGAACACTCATGGATTACCTTGTAATGCTACCTCATTACATTTTACATTACTTCAAAACATAATATAATAACTTACCGATCATCAATTACATAATGCATGAATTATAAACGTAAAGTAATTATTAATATATATTTTTGAAAATCTATTTATTGACACATTACTTTGTGATTTTTTGTAAGCATGAGGGTAATTTGTATATTTTTGATATCACGAATGAAAACATGAAGCACAACAACTCATTTACATTTTAAGTAATCAAATATTATATGTATCGATAGATCAGTTGGTAGAGTTCTCGCCTAACTAATTGTTATATTGTAGCGTAATTGACAAGTCAACGTTGTCATACCTTAAAATATGACAACTTGACACCTTATTTATGATTGGCTAAAAGCCTAATTATTTTAATTCAGTTACGCGACCTACCTTGACTATATTCACCGTGGGAATTGCAACGTTGCATTTTCACATGGTTACTAATAAGGTAGAATAAGAGACTTTAAAATAAATAAAGATCAGTTGCTCAGTAGAGCTAAAAGCAAACAGACGACAATCGTGTTTTTAATATACTACAATATATCAGATACCCCAGGTTCGAATGCAAGCATGACCACGTAATTTATTTAATAAAAAAAAAGTTATTTAGTTAATAAAAAAAAAATATCTGTAAAAACAATTTTTTATATAATTTTTTTTATGAAAATCTATTTATAGACGCATTTACCCCATACAAGGTAATGAGTCCACCAATTACTTTTAGGCTCATCGCCTGTAAATTCATCAGTGAAGTAAGGTGTAATGTAATGCGTGAAGCCCTATGGCGATACATTACTCTACCCATGATTTGGTAATGTGTGGTTTTGCTGGGATATAAAGGATTTCAAAAATTTCGACACTTTGAGTAAAATATTTAAAATTTTAGTTTTCTATGATATAATTTGATTAAACATAGGCTAACGCATGGATATCCCGAATTATGAAATTATTTAAGAGTAAATTACGGGAAAAATAAAAAAAAAATTTTTTGAGATCTTCAGGGTTTGAATTTGGCGATCGTATTGTATTTTGTCCAAAAAAAAAAGTTTAAAATTTTTCCCAAAAAAGTTGAGCAATGTGGATTAGATTAAGGAAAGAAAACTACAAAAAATTTTGTAGTGTAATTTTGGTGCACCAAAGCCTTTCAAAAGTTGAAAAATAATTCAAGAAAAATAATTTAAAAAATTTTTTTATGGTATCTTTCATCGGTTACAAGCGTTTCAAGTTGGCTCTCATAGTGTATTTTGTTAACAAATTGAACCTTTTCACAAAATTGGTGTCAAAAGTTGCGTAATAATATAATTTCCTATAATTCCATTTGATTGTCAGCCCTGGTTTTAACGAATTTTGAAAAAAAAGTTTTCAACTTTTAAATACTGTGGTGGACCAAAATTATTCCACGGAAATTTAAAAAATATTTTTTCTGTTAACTACTCAACATTACTCAACTTTAGACACCAAGTTTGTGAAAATTTGTTAACAAAATACACTACGATAGCTAACTTTAGACGCTTGTAAGAGATGAGAGATACCCTAACAAATTTTTATAATTTATTTATTTATTTCAAAAAAATACTTTACAAAATAAATTTATAAAATAATAAATATAAGCCCAAGGTAGCTAAGACCATAATATTGATATTGGTTTAAATTTCATTAATATTTTGTTTACTAATGCATTCTTTTACCAACTTAATTTTACATTGATTTGAACAATCAAGAATTTCTTCTATGGTATCATCACTTTTTGAGATGGAACACTCTATTTGTATATGAGGGATGTCTAATATCACATGACACAAACCGCATATTGTCGGTTCTGTATTGTTGTAGTAATGTTCGGTGTTAAACAAAGCTTTTCCAACTCGCAATCGAGCCATTGTAACGCATTCTTCTCTACTAAGGTTGGCGTGGTATTTTGGTCGCTCAATACTCCTATTTTATTCGTTAAGTGCTGCATTTTATAGGTGTTGGTTACTATTTTTGGAAAACATGGTACTTCATACACTAAATGTTTAAGGAAAGCTTGTTTAGCTGCCAAATCAGCATGCTCGTTACCCGGTATGCCTATATGTAAGGGGATCCATAGCAATGTTACTTGTCGATATGAACATGGTCTCATCAAAATGTTCTTAAATAAACCGTTTTTTATTTTTAGAAAGTGCATAAACTGCACTTAAGCTATCAGTGCATATCAGTGTTTTGCATTTTTGTTTAATGACGTATGTTAAAGATTAGTTAATAGCTTTAAGTTCAGCTGTAAATATACCAGTGAACATTGGCAAAAGGCCTTGTTTAATTACAGTAAATCCGGAGTTTAATGTTTGGTCCACTAAGGAGTATGATGTGGCATCATCTTGGAAGGAACCATCAGTGTATAAAACACGGTCCGGTGATATAATTGATTTCTTTTCAGCAAACATCTGTTTTAAAGCATTGTGGATTTGATTTGGATTTATTAAGTGTAGCAAGTTGGGCATCAATGCGTACTGTAATATTAGATGACAAAGTTAAAACTGTTTTTTTTAGGAAGCGGCAAATTGTACTTTTTAAAAAGCAGGACTATGCTTTTAATAAAGGGTCCGCCATCTAACGTTTTTTTTTCAACTAGTGCTTATTGCGTGAATGGTAACACTTAGCTCATGTCTGATTTGACAGATAATTAGTTTTATCCTTCCGCTGAACGAATATGGTTGTGTATACGCTTGAATAACGCTGGGAAATATTGCGACATTACTTTGAAAATCATGGTAATGTTGTAGAATGTGTGCTGATACACCCAAAACGAGTCACTGTTTGGTGCGGATTTGATCCAGAGGCATAATTGGGCCATTCTTCTTCGAAAATGAGCAAGGATTGGCCGTAACAGTCAATGGCGATCGTTATCGGGCCATGTTGAACGAATTTTTGTTCACAAAAATTGAAGAGGAGAAAATACAGCTGCACACAATCGATAATGTGCTTAAAAATTGGACCGATCGTGTAGGCTACTGCATGGCCAGCCGAGGCAGCCATTTGAATGAAATTATTTTCCATTATTACCCGGAAGGATTGTACTTTCAAATAAAAAAAGAAATTTGAGAAAATATTCAGTAGTTTTTTTTATAGCATTATCAAAAAAAAAAAGTTATTTGGCGAACAAGAACAATTAGAACAATAGAACAATTATATTTTCATGTTGGATAATAAAACCAAAATATTTGGTGTGGCCTTATACATGAGTCAGTAATAGATCTTGATAAGAGATTTATAGATATTTTTCTCATATTGTATTGAAGAGTCAGATGATCTTGTTTCAATTCTTAAAGATTCAATTGGTGTTGCCCGCAGCAAGCCAAATGCTGTCATAAAACAGTTATTAATAGAGGTGTTTAATTTACTTATATTTTCTTTCGATGTCCAACCATATATATTGATTCCATGCTGCACTAACCCGTGAGTAAGTGATTCATAGATGTCAAGTGCTGTTTCCGTACACAGAAAAAACTAAAAACGGGTTTCAGTTCAAAAATTTATTGAATCAATTAATATTTTAATTGATTTTGCACCTATCACGGCAATGATACTATCAATTAAACCTTTTATTAAAATTAAGAAGGAAAAAAAAGTTATAAATAACTTCTACAAAAAAAAATATGATACGTGCGCCCCGGTAGGCTAGTTAGTAGCGTGCTGGCTTATCAGTGCGGGGGTCGCACTGTGTCACGAGGGTGGCCAAAAATGGTTAAAGTCAATGTTAGAATTTGAACGTTTTTTTTTATTTATTTTTTTTTAACACTCTGGTTAGATGATATCTAAAATATCATCTTAAAATGTTTACAAATTGTAAAGTTATAGTGGTTCAAAGTTAAGATTTGTTTACAGCATACGAAATTTATGGAAAAATCCCAAATTTAATGTTCATTTATAATACTAAGAATTTAAGTATTTGAATATAACGGCTACCAAAATTTGTAACAGGGTTGTAAGTGATGCTTCTAGTTATAATTACAACACTGTGTTTGTTTACAAATATTGATCATATGTCAGATACCGTTAGAAAAAAATAGTGGTGAGGCATTGTCAAGATTTTTCAGCAACCGTGAACTTTCGTAGAGAATTTAAAAGAAAGTAGAATTAACACTTTTCCTGTTTTTTTGTATTTTTTAGCTGCAAGTATGTATTTTAATATATTTAAAGTTCAGCTGCCCGATATTGCCCCAATTCTTTTTGTGATTGTTTTTTAGTGTCAACCTCGTTGCGGATTCGTACTATTTTTCAACTGTGGCTAGAGATAAACCAAAACAGACCCTGCGATGTTATGCGTTATGTTAAAGATTTTGTAGAAAATCATTTTAAACGAGTATTATTAGAAAGGGAACAACAGAAAATAAGGCTTACTCTTTTAAAATTTTCTAACAATTGGTCTAAATATCATCGCATGAGAGATAGATTTGAAACTGAGTTGAGTGACTGGCTAGATAGCGAATTATTTGGTGAATTCATTTGTAATGTAAGTTTCCGTATAAAGTTTTGGTTTTGCAATAAAACTAAATTGTGTTATACTATATTAGGAAGAAAATACAAGTGGTAGAGGCCGACCGAATGTTTCCTACGAGGAGAGTTCAATGAGAACAAAAAGGAGGCGAGTGGAAGAACTTGTCGCTTCTACTTCATCTGAAGCTCTTAAAAAAGCCGCAGAAAGGGTAACAGGTTCAAATACTAATAAGAAAATTTCTGTTGAAAGTGCTCTAGCATTATACATTGATATGGATTTATCTATGAGGCAGTACAATATGATGAGAAAAGTAGTAAATGCTCTTCACGAAGATTGCTTTCCGTCATACTATATGATTGCAGATGCTAAAAAAAAGATTTTGCCTGATGACATTCAAGTAACAGAAACTTCTGCAGAGGTTCCCTTACAAAAAATTTTAGACAAAACTGTAAGAAGCATTTTAGATGTTCATGATATTGATACCGAAAATGATATAGTTTTGGAATGCAAGTGGGGATTTGACGGCAGTAGTGGTCATAATGTAGACAAACAAAAATTTGAAAATGAGGAAGCTAGTGATGAATTTATTTTTGTTACTTCTTTCGTTCCTTTACGCTTGTTGGATTGGGCAGATGATCAAGTAGTTTGGGAAAATGATAAACACTCATCTTGGAGGTTATGTAGACCACTTAAAATTATTTTTACAAAGGAGAATCCAAGTGTAAGACAATCAGTAAGGGATAGCATAAATTCAGAAATTGAAGGTCTAGATACATATAAATACATTTCAAAAAACAAAAATCTTAACGTTCATTATAAAATGCAGTTGACGATGATAGATGGTGCAGTTTTAAATGTATTAAGTGGAAACAGTAGTAGTTCAACTTGTGCTTTATGTCGAGCTAAGCCATCTAAAATGAACAGCTTATCGGTTTTCGAAAGGCCTGTGAATGAGCAGTGCTATCAGTATGGATTGTCGACATTACATGCATGGATCAAATGTTTTGAATGCATTTTGCATATTTCTTACAAACAGCATATAAAGATATGGAAAGTGGTAGGAAAAGAAAATAAAGATCAGGTTGCTGAGCAAAAGAGAAATATTCAAGCCAAATTTAAGTCTGAAATGGGTCTTATAGTTGATAAGGTTAAGACGGGGTATGGCACAACGAATGATGGCAATACTGCAAGGCGCTTCTTTTCTAATGTGGAACTTTCAGCTCAGATTACTAATGTAGATGTAAGGTTAATAAAAATGTTTCCATTATTTTAAGAACACTTTCAAGTGGTCATTATATAAATATATCAAGTTTTGAAAAGCTTTTAAAAGATACTGCACTTTTATACTTCGAATTATATTCTTGGTACTATATGCCTTACACTGTGCACAAAATTTTAGTTCATGGTATAGATTTTATTAAATATTCTACCATTCCCATTGGAATGTTATCAGAAGAAGCAATAGAATCAAGTCACAAAATTATAAGAAATGCAAGATTAAGACATACGAGAAAAATAAGTAGGATTGCCTGCATGAGAGACCTCATAAATTATCTTATTTTGTAGTCAGAGCCATCAATTTTCGATGCATAGTCAGAAAATACTTTTAAGAAAAAGTGATTTAAATGATCTGAAAGGGTATTTAGTTGAAAAGAAAAGATTTTAACGACATAAAAACAGCGAATGATCATTGGTAGAATCTGAAAGTGATTACAGTGATAATTGTTAATATACTTTGATTGCCTGTAATACTTATATATATTTTATGTATGTATGTTAAATATGTTATGTTAAATAAATAAAATTTATGTTTCTAAATTTGTTTTTACTGAGCGGCAAGGACTTACGTACTAAATTTACTTTTGTAAAATTTTGCTCTTATCTGATCACTTATTTACAAATTATAATAATTTTTTTATTTGGGTTGTGTGGGAGGTGGGCGTGGCGCTTGTCCGATTTTTTGAAAATTGGAAATATGTTAAATATTAATAAATATATTCACATGCAAACTGTCGCTCTTATCTGATTACTAATTTCCAAGTTTAACAATTTTTAATTTAGGTTGTACGGGAGGTGGGCGTGCCACTTGTCCGATTTTTTTGAAAATTGGAAATATGTTTAAAATATTAATAAATATATGCACATGCAAACTGTCGCTCTTATCTGATTACTAATTTCCAAGTTTAACAATTTTTAAATTTAGGTTGTATGGGAGGTGGGCGTGGCACTTGTTAGACTTTCTCCAAATTTCTCATAAATACTTCTTTTCCTAAGAAAAACATTCATGCCAAATTTCACCTCCCTACTCTAGCTGCTTCTATTTTTGGCCACCCGTTGTATGAAATCGCGACACAGTGGGTCGTGGGTTCGATTCCCACCAGAGGCACTGGTCTGTTTTCGCTACAACGCGCCGAAGGCCATAGTAGCTAGTGCTCGGTTAGGGTAATAGTATATAATTTGTAATTATATGATTATTAATTCAAAAAAAAAAAAAAAAAAAAAAAAAATATGATACTCACAAAAAAAGTGTGTGATCTATACGTTGGTATGTGTGTTTTTTGCAATGCTGAGTCTGTTTGTGTGTATGCTTGTTTTGTTTGTTAACTTCAAATGTATTTGGTATTTTATAGTGAAACATTTCTATTTATGTATACAGTGTATGAAAAATAATATGACAATTGCTTCTAAAATAAAATATGTATTTATATATTTTAAAGTCAATTAAAATATTAATTGATTCAATTAAATATTTGTTTAGAAACAAAATAAATTTAAATCAGATCTTTAATTAAATATTTTAGGTTGACAATTTTTTCTGTGTATGTCGGCCTTTCTTTTTAGAACATATCAATTTCAACACGTTTTTTATTTTTCATATTTTTTCTATTAAGTTGTTGACGTGTTCGTTTTTTATTTAATTTTTTTATAATTATTTTTCTTAAATTATATGAAATACTTAACAACGTATAACGGATTTTCATAAAAATAAAAAAATATTTGGCTCAACCTTTGAAATGCGCAACTTTTGACACCAATTTTTGCGAAAAATTTCGAAACTTTTTCTTGGACAAAATACACTACTATCGCCAACTTCAAGCGCTGGTAGGGGATGGAAGATGACATGCAAAAGATTTTTTTTTCCTTTAAGTAATTTTTAACTACGCGCCGTTTGAGACCTAACGCGAAGCTGAATTTCAAAAATCGCTGAATTCGGGACATCCTAATATAAAGCCTTTTGTGTATGTTTTAAATGTATGTTTGTTTAAATCCATCAGCATAACGGCCCAAACATTATGACGGTTTTAAGTTCAACACTAGATTTACGGCAATCAGACATATACCCAGATTGCATTTATTTGTTCAATATATTAACTTATTTTATATCGAATCAATATATTGTTGTAAATATGAATGTTTATTTAATCTTTTACATAGCAGAATAATTTTTTAAACCCTTTAATGCCCACAATATCTTTAAATGTAAAACCATGAAAAGAATCCCGAGTTTTTTTATTAAGTTCCCAAGCAAGTTTCCTATAGAATATCCATAAATTATGTTGTTTGGGAGTAAGCCAATATTACAAGGAACCTGTTTTAAAAATTTCAGATTTACAGAATTACCATTTTGTGCCATTTTTTTCTCTCCTGTACATTGCTAAAAGCGCTAATATGCCATGTTTCAAAGTCTAGCTTCAGCAGTTTGGTTACGATTTTAAGAACATCAAAATGACAATATAATTAATTGTATACATTGACATGGAACTGCAGATCTGATCTAAGATAAGAAATTACGAACATACGCTGGCTGACAAAAATAATTTTTTGTATACATTGACATGGAACTGCAGATCTGATCTAAGATAAGAAAATAACGAACATACGAGGGCTAACAAAAATATTTTTTGTATACATTGACATGGAACTGCTAATATGATATGGAACTATTATTTATGCAATTATTATTATATTCTTATAAATTCTTTTATATTTAAGACTTTTTTTAATAAAATAAAAACTGATAATTTTGATCTGTACCGTAAATATAGCTATACGACATCAGGATTTTTGATATGCAAGGGCTGATAGAAAAATAAAAATATAATTAAAATTTTATTGTATCTATATATTTTTACTAACATTTAAGAATTAATTCATTAATAGTTTAATCTTTTAATTTATGCGCCCGGTAGGTTAGTTGGTAGCGTGCTGACTTATATGTGCGGGGTCGTAGGTCCAATTCCCACCAGAGTTACTTTTCTGTTTTCGCTACAACGCGCCAAAGGCCATAGTAGCTAGTGTTCGGATAGGGTAATAGTATATAATTTGTCATTATATGATTATTAATTAATACAAACAAAAAAAAAAGTGCAAAAGTGTAAAAATTTAAAAATTTGGTTTCACTTGAAACCCACCATACAAATTTTCCACCAAGCAGCGATATGGAAATTAATTTTCTAGTGAATGTGTCTCCCAATGCGTCTAATCAATGTCAGGGAGGACATGCGGATGGACATCGATATTGGCAAAGTTCATATCTTAATCTTGCTTGACCATTCTATACTCGGCATTAAACTTGGTCTACTATTTAATTTCTGATGTATGTCAACATTATTACACTTAGAATACTATGTAGGTAAAGACCACTGCAAATGTAGTTAAAAACAATGAAATTTCACTAAAAGAAAGTACGACTTACATTTCAGTAAACTCAACTTACATTGTCATTTGTTTTTTAATGTTAAAAAAATGAACCACAGTGTACACTCAAATAAAAAAGTAAGTCAGAAAAAATTTTGCTGAGTCAGCAAATTTTAGTCAAAAATCTTTTGCTGAAAATCAGCGAAAATCTACCCAAGATGTATGTCTTTGTCTTTCGCTTTAGTCTGTCTACCTATTGCATATTTGTTTGCAATTTGACCACACAAGATTATTAACATATATAAACATTTATTTAACAAATACACATTTAATCTTTATTAAATTTAAATATTTTATTTGTCTTTTATTTAATTAATAGACAATTACTTTCACAAGCCGGTGACGAAGCAAAATTTAAGTTGTTTTAATCCACAATTTTGTTTTATGATATGAAAAACAGCTACAAAAATATTCCATGGTTGATTTTTTTATATATGTCTTACTAGATTTGTACTTTTTAGTAAATTTTCCTCGTCACTACTAAATCGTGACAGGCCGCGACATCTAATTAATTCTGAGATTATCTTTCAGTCTGATTCAAACACAATTTTTTTTAGCAAAATAAATTAGTAAAACATTAGTAAAATATTAGTAAAACATTAGTTCAAAACAGTTAAATGCTGAATAAGTATAACTAAAATTTTAGTTTAAAACATAATTTTAGCAAAAAATTTGCTGAAAAATAGTATACCTGATTACAAGATGTTTACTAACTTTTCTACTAACTTATTTTTTTGAGTGTTGTAAAAATGAACCACATTTGTTAGTAAAAAATAAACAAACATTACTTTTTTTATTTCTTTAAATAACAAAAACAATTATAGAAAATTAATGTAAAATCATAAAACAGTCATTTGATGTGGTTTGCTTTTTAAAATGAACTACAAGGTTAGTAAAAAATTTATTTTGTTCTACAAATGACTGACATTTACATTAAAAATAAAGAAACTGTATTGCAACCCAAACAACTACATATTTTTAAAGCAGAAGTTTCTAGAGTGTACTTAAATCGTACCTATCAGATCTTGATAACGATCTGATAGGTACGATTTAAGTATGCTTAAACAATTATTATTCGAGTGCTGTGCCAGTGAAAAGAGGAGCACCATAGGAGTCGATTTTGGGTTCTCTCCTTATTTCCCTTTATGTGAATGCCATACCAAATTACTTAGCTCACTCTTAACTGCAATGTATGACGATGACTTCCAACTTAATTTGGGCAGTTCAGTACAATGTGTTCAATAAAATGTCAGAAAACTTAACTATGATCTTTAGGCTTTGCTGGAAAACTAAAAAATCAAAATTCCTTATAATACGCAAAATAATCTTCACACTTAAATACTAATTTTGATATTGTTCTTAACAATATGAAAATTGAACTAGTTCCATCTGTGAAAAAAAAAGTTGTGTTGTAATGGTTAGCGCGTTGGACTGTTACACAGATGGTACCGGGTTCGATTCCCGGTGACGACAACATCAATTTAGAAAAATAATATGTATGAGTTTTATATTACTTATATGTATCGCTGCGCCCACCTTCGGTGTTCCCATAGCACTTAACCCCACCGAAGTAAAATAATGAATCAGGGCTATGAAACAAAAAGCTTCAATAATTCGCCAACTCTACATCAGGTGGCGAGCAACAAATGTTCTAAGACTTATCTACTCGCGCAATTACAGTGTTACCATGTTTGAAGCCCTTCATCTTTCACCACCTTTCATCTCTCCACTATCCCCTTTCCAAAGAAAGAAACACAATTATTAATATGAAGAATTTCCTGAGTGGTGCTTCTCTTTAAAAAAAAAAAAAAAAATCATGTTAACTCTGTAGTTGGCAAGATGAGCTATATGCTCCGAACGTTATAGCCAATACAGTTTTTTACACCTTTAAAACATCAAACTAATATTGCTTAAGACTTTTAATGCCCAGTGGCTGTAAGTTTCTTGCACATTGTAATTCCAGTGGTAAAAGTGAATTAAATGTGGTTCACAATAAAATAATAAGGTATTTTTTTTCTGGACTTGCAAAGCGTGATCATAACAGAGTGTCTTTCTAAACGAATCTTTATTACCTTAACCAAAACAGAATTTTGATTAAAACTTACTTTGTGTTAAACTTCAGAAAATAATCAATGCTTTTAAAATGTACTAAAAAAAGTACTTTCGCGTGACCTTTATCATCTCATCCCTTGTACAAACATATTCAAATAAAACAGGTAGCAAATATTTGCAATGTAAATTTTGTAACATTTTTGGAAAAAGACAGTTCAACAGCAGCCATTATCTATGAAGTATGTATATAGTCAATATATATATATATATTAAGCTATTCGACTATATATTATACAACATTATTGACTCTATAAACATGAAATATCAAATTGAAATCATCAATCTTTTTGCTTCTAGGGCACAACTGACAGAGAAAAAAACTAACTTTGAAGCAGTTGTCGTGGTATTAGTGGTGCTGGTAATGTTAGTGTAAGTGGCAGTTAAAAGCACGATATTGAAATATAACTCTAATTAAAACCAAACACAAATCTAAAATTTTCATTTTTCAGTTTTTTCATTTCTGTTTAAATAAATTTGCTAACAATCAAAACCTTCTGCTACTATTTTTTTTATAGCTCCCCATTCCTCTGAAGCTTGTCGTCATAAAAAAGAAAATATTT
>CM037854.1:135801529-135857940 GCA_021234595.1 Delia radicum
TGGCGGTTTTTTTTTGCAAAAGATATTGTTTAATGAACACTCGAAATTCACTTTTCCATTTTCAAAAAATCCACGAGGTTGTATGTTTTGAACAGCTGTTAACGCAAAGTAATGACGGAACTTGCTCAAATTTGACAGTAGTATATCAACAGGTGGTAATTGATGGTAGCAGTGTTGCATTTCTTATAACTACGAGGGAAGTTCGAAAAGTCACGGACTATTTGTTCAGCCCCGTATAATGTGGTGATTCTGTATGCTGACTACGTCTACAAAGTATTGCTAGTTTTAAAACAAATACAATTTAAAGAATTATCTACATGATAATATTTTTTTTTTTTTAATAAAATCAATGAAGTTGCACTGGACTTCGTCCACTGCAAAAATGCAAGTTTTCATAAAATTGTATGAAAAATATGATTTTATTTATTAAAAGTTTCATATACTTAATGACGAAGTACTTGATTCATAAAAAGTTTTAAGATTTCATTAATTTATAGAAAATTTCCATTAGTTTTTGAAGAAAAGTTCCTTTGATTTACTGAACAATTTTATTATTTTTGGTCCAACAAAACTCTCTATGTGTAGGGAGTATATAGTGGTAATAAAGTTTTCTCGTAAGTGATCAAGTTTATTTATGAAATAAAGATTTTATTGTATAGTAGGCCTAATACTATGTTTCCACTGGACTTGGTTTGCAAGTGTTTGGAAATAAACATGTTTTGTACATGTTTTTTTTCTTCACATCACTCAAAACACGTAAGTGGAACATAGTATAAGCATAGAACAATTTTTTTCCGATCTCAATAATTTTTATTAGTTTGACAACAATGAAGTTACAAACATAAACATTGTCTCATTATACCCTTTAACGAACTGTGTTGTAGGGTATTAAAAATAACTACTTATGTAAAAAGTATTTTTTGCTTTTCTTGCAAAACAACTTTTCTTTTCGGGTTGTTAATGAACTTTGTACTTTTTTGAAATGGGGAAAAAATAACAACAGGCAGAGTAGTATTATTTTAAGTGGGAAGATTATCAAAATAAATGGGAAGAGGAAAGAGTAATTATTTTCTGCCCACCATTTTATTTACACATTTCCACAGCTCTAGATGTTAAGAGTGAAATATCAAAAACAAAGTAAGGGTGTGGGTGTGGTTATACCAACAATGAATATTTAAAAATAAAATTTTTAAGTTTTATAATTAGCGGTTGCTATTAAATTTTTATATTCATTATTTAAGTATTTTTCCAAATAACTAGTTTCCTCTTTAAAGGAAAAACTCTTAACAAGTTTTTGTATAGTTACCAAGAAATATTTATTTTTATCGAACTTATTGGAAAAGTTTTTGCCAAATTGTCGTAAAACACGCAATCTATAGCAAACCACAAATACAATCATTAAAGCCAAAATAAAACCAAAGTATTATTTTTTGATAGTAATTAATACAACTTTAGTTTTCTGTGTAAAACCACTATATTACACATATTTATAATATTTATTATTTTAACAATCATGCGATTCTACAACAGTTTTAGTTTAATTAATTAGCCATAGATATATTGACTTTTGAAAAGTGTATCAATATCAATAATATTGTAACCAAAACCAATATCATTAATAGGACACGAACTATGCGTGGATAAATTTATAAGTATACAAATTTTTTTTTTATTTTTTATTTTTTTTTTCAATTCGTTTTATTTGCAATCTATTTTATATATAAAAATAATAAAAAAAACTTATGATTATTTAAAACTAACTAAGATATTTAGATCCAATGAGATAAATATAAAAAAAAAATAAAAAAGTAGTATTGCATTTTTCTATTTTCTAAAGGGCAGGTCAAGTACATGAAACCTTTTCAGTCTACGTATTTCGTCGCTATCATCCAATAAATTTATAGCCAATATATTTGAATGATTGCTTAGCCTGTTGAGGTATCGTTCACAGAATTTGTTGATCTCTTTTTTTGACTATCGAAATTCCAAGATCGTTGTGAATGTTATCGTTTGTTACAACCAAGGCGCATTTGTTATTAGTCTTAATTTTTTTTTGACTGGTATCTTGTAAGATTTTCAATATTCGAGTTGCTGGTAGTGTGCCAAAGCTGAACCTCATACGTCCAAATAGGTGTTAATAATGATCTTATATAAGAAAACCTTGTTTTCTGAGCTTAGTTCCGATTTTGGTCCTAGTAGCCAATGCATTTTTCTAGTTTTGATGAAATGATTACGATTTATAATCCATCCATACGTTTACTAATTCCATCCATATAGCCTCTATCCAAATAGAGCCCTAAGTACTTAACACAGTTACTTTTTGGAATAGATGTGTCATTCAGGTAAAGTTGCGGGCAATCATACCTTCTTAACGAAAAAGTAACATGTACTGACTTCTCTGTATTTACCTTGATGTTCCATTTTTGTAACCAATTTTGAATTTGATATAATTCATTTTGAACCAATTCAGAAGCTTAATTCATGACTCATGAGAAGCAAGTAAAGCTGTGTCGTCTTCGTAAGTTGCAATATATGCATAATAGGCACATCTGATGTGAAAATTGTGTAGAGAACTGGACCCAGAACACTGCCTTGTGGGATGCCAGATTTATTTCACCAAAATCAGAGTTTTCATCATTAATATTAACATAAAAGTGTCTGTCATTAAGATACGATTTTATTAAAATAGTGCAGAAATAAGCTTTTTAAGTTAATATAAAAGTCCAATGTGCCATACTCTGTCAAAGGCTTGTTGGACATCCAAAAATACTGCTGAACAATATCATTTCTCTCTAGTGTGTTAGTTATAACGTGGAAAATCCGACGACATTGTTCAAGGGTACCATGTGTATGTCTGAACCCAAACTGATATTCAAGATTTATATTTTGCTTTTCCAAGATAGGAAGTAATCTTTTTAGAAATAGTCTCTCGAGGATTTTCGAAAAGGTGGATAACAGACTAATTGGTCTATAAGGTAAAACTGAATTTTCCGGCTTATTAGGTTTTAATATCATAATAATTTCTGCATATTTTCAATGTGATGGATAGTGATTTAATCAAAAAATAAAAACTCAAAATTGTCGTAAAGAAATATAATACCTTTCCTAGGCAAATATTAATAACTTTAGAGTCAATCCTGTCATAGCCCGGAGACTTTGTGTTGTTAAGTTTATTACCTGCACTCTGAACTTCAGAAGGAGATCCATTTAGCAAGGTATGTCAAGGAAATGCAATATCGCATCTCTATCAGATTTTGTGTTTAAAGTATCTTCCAAATATTCTTTTAATGCTACTGCATTACTGCTTTACTTTGATCAGATTTACACCAATCTCCATTAACATCTTTTACTGGTATGTTTCTTTTAGGCGGCCGTTTAAGATATTTTGTTACCTTCCAAAGAAGTTGTCTTAAGAACTTTTTGACCGAATGATTTTTATATTCTTTTAAACGTTTTTTTTAAATACTGCGATGCTCTATTGAAGTTGGTTTTATCTAATGGATTTCTGGTACTTTGATATACTCTCCTTAATCTTCTTTTGTTCATAATGAGTTTCTAACATTAACACCGTTATTTTGACACTGCTGTGACGTTGATAAAAGCCCTGCTTAATGAATTAAATTGGTAATGATTCAACAGCATCTTCTAATTCGTTTCCGGTTTTTAATTGTAATTTTTAAATTAAAGTTTTGTTTTATGCAATACTCAAAAGATTGCAGATTTGTTTTAGCAGTTACAATTTTAACTTTTTTTGCAATTGTATGGAGAACTGTGCTAAAGGTAGCAATTACTGGGCTATGGTCGGAACTTAAATAGTCTCATATGTATACAAATGAATAGAGCTTTTTTGTTCAAATAAAACTAGAAATACCTTAGAAACAAACAATTTAAAAACTTTCAATAGGAAGTATATGAGCAGTTTATATAAAAACATCAACAAAAATTAAAGTTTTGACTTCGACCCGCTACAGATTTAACCAAACTTGGTATGAAATTTATATACTTAGACATCGACTACTTTTGGTTGATAGTACGTGCGGTACAGAAAATATAGCGTTTTAAAATATGAAAAAATTCAAAAAATTTCACAAAAATTGTTGAACGTAATTATCTATATATAACGGATTTTAAATCTACATATAGCACTTTAATTAAAATATGAAATAAATATTTTTTTTTGAAGATAGAAAGCATTTTTTTCAAAATCCGGGATTCAAACCGCTGGTTTTTTCAAATGTAAAAAAAAAAAATATATAATATGATGCGGTTTATTTTTCAGTAGTCCATGTGGAGGCTTCCCAAAACAACTTTCAAAAAAATTTTATAATTATATCTCTAAGAATTATTGTCAATTATTTTCAATTCAATTTTGGAATTAATTTAAAAAGAAAAAAAAAAAAACTATGATTTTTAAGTGGTGACCCCGCCAAAAAGGAATATGAAATACGAATCATATAAATTAAGAGAAACTTTGTTTCAAAAAGATGCATCAAATCTTCACAATAACAAGATCAAGCTCAAAAAAAAGGCATACGTCATTGTTGAACAAACTTTCAGAAGATTCTGAATACCTGGTTCATACAAGTTAGTTGTAACTAAAATATGTTCAAGAAATGTTTAAGGAATCACCCTTTTTACAATAGAAGTTCGCAATACGCCAAATCTTACCCTTTATTCTTGCTATAACTGACTTAATCGAACAAAGTACCTTTTTCAAAGAAGTTCCTTTTCGAAAAACTACCTTCATTGAAAAAAAGTACCTATTTCAAAAAAACAACGTTTCAAAAAAATTATATTTCAAAAAAGTACCCTTTTTCAAAACAATACTTTTTCACAAATAAATACCATCAATGAAGTACCTTTTTACAAAAAAAAAAAATGTTTTTTTAAATCTTTCGAAAAAGTATATTTTTTCAATAAAACTTAATTGTTTCACAAAAAACTAAAAAAATTACCCTTTATCAAATAAGTGCTTTTTCGACAAAAAAAAAATACCTATTTTAAAAGACTATTTTTTTTAAAATGGTACTTTTTTTTAAAAAGTTTACTTGTTTTAAAAAAGATAATTGTCATTTAAAATTATATATGTTTTACGTAGATAGCACCATTAGCTGATTAGAGAAAGGAAAACGAACGACGGAATAAAAAAAAATTAAAAATATATACACTTAAGTCACAAATAAAATTAAATATCTTCGATTAGGAATTTCTCCCGGTTTTTCGCTATATTCGGGAAGTTAAATCACCGCGATTAAGCTTTACTCACAAAGCTTTTTATGTAATCTAAAAGTCATCTCTGTTCGAATTCAGCGCACATCAAAACTTTAGAAAAATATATTCAAGTATCAATTTGGGGAAATATGTTTTCCCGGGTAAGTCCCATTTCCGATGTATTTACATAGTGAAACCCTCTACACTCATAAAAAAAAACATTATTTAAAAGTTTGTATACGGCTTCCAATTCAGTTGAACTAATTTTTTTCTGTTGTTATCGTTTAAATCAGTTGTTTAGCTAAAATTGTTAGTTATCTTTTTTTACCACAAGAACAAATTGTATAATAATTTTTTAAGCAAATATTTAATAATTCTAAAATTAGTAAATTTATTTGTTAGTTTAAACCACAATTCTTTCAAAAAAAATATTTGTTTGTGTCTCCGCCATCAGTCTCACTTATAGATGTCGTAATTTTCTTATAATTTTATTGTATAATCATAAAATATGATTTATGTCGGGAACTCAGAGAGATAGAGCAACATTGACCAAAAACCTTTAGTTCATACACTCAGGGAACTTCTGCTTTAAAAATATGTAGTTGTTTGGGTCGTAATACAGTTTCTATATTTTTAATGTAAATTTCAGTCATTTGTAGAACAAATTAAAGTATTTACTAACATTGTAGTTCATTTAAAAAAACAACTCACATCAAATGTCTGTTTTATGATTCTACATTCATTTTTTACAGTTGTTTTTTGTTATTAAAAAAATAAAAAAAAAGTTTGTTTATTTTTTACTACCATGTGGTTCATTTTTACTACAATTGTAAGTCATTTTTCCAACATTAAAAAACAAATGACAATGTTAGTTGAATTTACTGTAATGTAAGTCGTCCTTTCTTTAAGTGAAATTTCATTTGTTTTCAACTACAATTGCAGTGGTCTTTACCTACATAGTATTCTAAGTGTACCTATTAAGTAATCTTTAATCGACACCTATACTCCCGAAAATATATGTGGACATTGCTGTGGTCAGATCCGATGAGTCCAAAAATTCAGATATTATGCGAAATTTTAACATACATTTTATTTAAAAATTCTGCTGATTTACCCGAACTCTTAGCTAACTTATGGCCGTAATTTCAAGCAATATATACCTACTGGTGCTTAGATACCTACCGTGTACACGAACAAAATCGGGTAGGTATCTAAGCACCGGTAGGTATCTATTGCTTAAAATTACGGGCATTAGTATGGTCAATGTATTTTACAGTCAAATGAGTTAAAATTTTTAACAAACTATTTTAACTTAATTCAGCAGAATATGATTCTCAACTTCATTGAAAATACTGATGGCTCTAATAGATGTGTTTTCTTTAATTATCGTAGCTGAATTTTCAACTATTTGTACAGAATTTTTTATGAGTATAGTTTTTACATGCATTTTACTATTATGCGGTGCTTTAATGATACTACTAGTCGTATGAGTGTTATTAATTTTTTACTTTAAGTGTTATTAATATATTACTCATACAACATGTAGTACAAAATCTACATTAATTTAGTGAACAATTTTGTATAACATAAATGGTCATAGTTTTTTAATAGAATTGGCCATAGCTTTTGAGTTTATAATTATTTTTATAAAATATGCATTAGGGTGTCCCGACAATGGGTTGTTTTTAAGAATTCGCTTAAGTAATATTACACAAACGATGCGTATTGAAAAACTGAAAACAAAAATATAAAAATAATTGTTTAAAGGATAATTTCAGGGTCCGGTACGATATGTAAGATGTCAAAAATGGTATGTTTTGTTCAAAAAGAACGTTCTTTCACTTTTTATGGAAATATGGCTCAAACGTTTGCTTATGTAGAGAGCTTATTATGAGAGCTTATTATGAGAAAACTATTTATAAATTTGGGATCCACCGTAGCGATTTTTAGTTTTCATTAAGTACTTAATAAATAAATGATTTTTTAAATTTTGTATAAAAACACTCAAATAATAAACTTTAATATTTTTTTTTAATCTTCAATTTAGTTAAAAATTGCAGAGCCTTAGGACTTTTTTTAAGCCCAGTCTTTACATACAAAACGTAATTTAAATTGATGGAGTATTATACTGAAAAGAGGTCTTAAAATCGAATGACTTAGGATCTTACATTAAACACAGAGAAATAAAGTGCCAACCGAATTGAAAAGTGTACTTATAAATTCAGCTAGTACGACTTACATTAGATTTCTGATTATTTTGTGTGTTGGAACTAAAATTCAGTTGAATTAACTGAACTTTGTTGTGAAAACTAATTTTCAGTTGTACCAAACAACCGAAAATCGTAATAACCGAATTTGAGTCTTTATAACCAAATTTCAGTTGGCAATTTGCTAAATTTTTCTCTGTGTGTATGTATTAAAATACTGCATGTATGTTGCAATTTTGTTATGCGAAAAAGTAATTTGTTTATAGATTTTGTACAGGATGTGGTCCATAAAATCTGAGTTCAATTCTTTGAAAAGCTCCTGGAATCTAAGTTTGTTTATAGAAAATCATAATTAGTCCATGGGTTTTATTACGGCGCAAGTTTTCAAAATCAATTTCTGATAAAAAAGTTCTTAAGATTTTTCTATACGAAAAAGTCCTCAGATTCTGAGGGTTTTTCTACAGGAAAAAGATTCTGATAGTTTTCTATATAAAAAATTTCTCAGATTCTGGGGATTTTTGAATATAAAAAAGTCCTCGGATTCTAAGGATTGTTCTATATAAAAAAGTCCTCAGATTATGAGGATTTTTCTATAACCCTTCACCAATACCTAATGTTTTAGTACTCATCTTATCGTTATTATTCACTATAAATGATTTTTCTTTCAACATTTGTAACCATAGTGTGCATATATTTTTATAAGTTTCCGGGTTACACAAAAAAGCATTTTTCAAAAGTTTTGATGTGCGCTAAATCCGAACAGAGAGGACTTTCAGATAACACAATAAGGTTTGTTAATAAAGCTTGATTGGCGGTGTTATAACGTCACGAATATAGCTTTAAACTGGATTTATAAAAACTTTAGGTGTTAGTGATGAAGAAATTCCGAGGATTTATTCAGATTTAGCTCACATCAAACTTTTAGAAAAGCATATTAGTTTTGCATTTTTTCAAATATTGGTGGTCTGTATTATTATTAGAAGATATGAAATTTTATTTGTGACTTAAGTGGGTGTGTTTTATTTTTTTTTTTATTGTATCGTTCGTTTTACTTCCTGTAGTCAGCTAAGGATGTCATCTACGTAAAACATATATAATTTAAAATGGAAATATTTTAAAATATTCAAATATTAACCATCTAACGTGGCAAGGTCTGAAATTTTTTAAAAAATATATGTTCCAGTTTTTTTTGGTGTATTAAATTTGCCACAATAAACTTGATTTAAATTATAAGTTTTAAACACTGGCCACCAGCAACACAGAAGTAACGAGAATAAATGTTTTGCGGTGACGAACGTGAAATTAGAATGTCATTGAAAGCAAATACAAAATTTACCGTTTACTTATCTTTATGTACTCCTTTTGCATTTTTTGGAGTTAAGCTTCATTTAAATTACCTCGAAATGGAATTTAAACTAGATTTCGAAGTCTAGTTCTTGCATTACTTTCTATACTACCATATGTTTGAAATCTAGTTTAAACTGGATTTTAATTGTAAATCTAAATACAGCTTTAACTATTGTTGTAACAAATATTATATTTTGTACAAGAAATGTACTAGCATCATCGCTCTTAAAGAAGGAAACATTTAAGAGAAAATGTTACCGAAAATGGAAAAAGTTGACCAAAACAACTGAGATATGCCTTTGGCATAATGATTTAGTTAAATAAAAGCAGTTTTTTTTTTAATAATACAAGTCTGAAGGAATTATTTTTCCACTTTTTATTTTTCGGTTACTGTTGACTTTTCTAATGTCCATATAGGAAATCAGGAGTGATATTTTGATATAATTAATAATAATCTTTGTAGAGTGGCGTTACAAGTTTACTTTTTCAACACTAATGTTACCTATACCCAATTCGTTTTCTTATATATATTTTCGATCTTGATAATACCCATCATGTTAAAACTATTACTAGCATATTACGTCATAGCAAATTGCCTTAAGGCTTGATTACTCGAGCGTATACATTTCGTAATTGGGCTATATCTTCATAGAACGTGTAAATATAGTAAACTCATGAAAAATCCGTACAAATAACTGAAAATTCAGCTACGACAAAAGAAAAAAGTAACTAAATTTTGCCACAACAGAGTTTTAAATGAAGCTGACGATCTTATTCCGTGAAATTTAAGTGATCTAAATTTTATCTAAAAAAGTTAGTTACAAATTTTTGCTAACTACACTGTTGAATACTTTGGCAATACTAGGTAAAAAAACTAAGAATTTAGCTAAATCAACAGAATTTTTCAGTTAAATTAACAAATAAATTTTGTTAAAATGGCCTATCCGGATCTGACCAGAAGAAAGCCCACATTTATTACCCGGAATAGAAGTGTTAATAAGGACTACTTATTTAAAGGGGGTAAATATTTTTGTTATTTTTTGCTATATCTCACCTAAGGATTTTTCTATGGGCAAAAGTCCTCAGATTCTGAGTCCGTAGGTTATGAGGATTTTTCTATAGAATAAAGTCCACAGATTCTAAGCATTTTTCTATATGATAAAGTCGTCAATTTCTGAAGGTTTCTCTAATGGAAAAAGTAATGAGATTCTAAGAATTTTTCTATAGGATTCTGATTAGATTTTTATTATTTTTCTATATGGAAAAGACTTCAGACCTATTGGGAAAAGTCCTCAAATGCTGACATTTTTTTTCATTGGAAAAAGTCCTCAGAATCTGAAGATAGTCCTCGGATTCTGAGGATTTTTCTATAGGAAAAGTCCCCGGATTCTGAGAATTTTTTTATAAGAAAAAATCCTTCGATTCTTAAGATTTTTCCATAGAAAAAGTCCTCAGATTCCGAAGGTTATTCTAAGGAAAATGTCTTCAGATTCTGAAGATTTACAAATGGGAACAAGTCTTCGGATTCTGAGGATTTTTTTTATAGGAGAAAGTCTTCAGATTCTAAGAATTTTTCTACAGAAAAAAGTAATCAGATTCCTCAGTAACCTCAAAACAAACCATGTTGTTATGTATTCCGTATTCAGCTGTTTAATATCCATTTTGTGTAACAAACATATTGATTTGTTTGTTGGAAAATTGGCATTATGTCAATTATTTAAAAATATTTTAAAAATATTTTATTTATTCCAAATTCAGGAGTATTTTCCCAGAGATGGCACTAAAACTACTACTAAAGGGACTAAAGACAAGTTTCACAAGATTTTCTTTTTCTTTCATTGTCTAAGAATCAAAATTTTTGAAAGACAATACTATTTTGATTTAATGCTAAAATTCATTAATATCATGCAGATAATTTGATGAGTGTTGGACGGGATCGAAAATATTAAAAATTAGTTTTAAGTCACTAAAACAACAAAAATCTAAGTATATAACTTTAGTTAAATCTGCTTACGACAAAATTCTTAAATATGTTTAAGAATTAAAAATACAGCCATAAACCTCAACAAATAAAATCACTTTGGTAAGGAAACTACAGCTTGGAACAAAACACAAATGTACATTGAGAACCATTCCATGGTATCATCTATGCAACATTATCAATTAACCCTCGTAATTTGTATTACTAAAAAAGTTTTTTATATTACAACTAAAAGATAAATAAAACAAAGTTGTTAATCAGATTTTTGTCTAAGTAACTTATAGCATTTAAACATGCTATATGCTTTGTTAGAAATTAGGGGAATGTTAATAATATTGCTGAAAGAATTAAATAATTAAGTTTTATTGATTTCTAACATAAACGAAATCATTAAAACAACTTTATATTGTTTTATGATATTCAATGGGGATAAGTACTTAAGCAGTTTAAGTTGTGACATTGTTACCTCAAATAAACCTTTTTAGCTGGCTTTAAAAAAAAAAAAAACAAATTTGTATATAGAGGGTGTTTTTAATACAGGTATAGAGCTTTAAGTTGGCGACACTTTCATAACTGGCGGTCATTTTGTTAGCTGTCAAGTGATTTATGTTTAGTTTGGTTTGGCATTTCAACATGAATAGACTGACGCCTGAACAACGCTTTCAAATTGTGAAAATTTATTTTGAAAAACATCTTTCTGTTCGAAATTTTCATAAGCGAATTTTGTTAAGCGATGAAGCTCACTTTTGGTTAAATGGTTACGAAAATAAACAAAACCGTCGCATTTGGAGGGATGATAACCCTCAAGTGTATATTGAGACACCGTTACATCCAGAAAACCTGACTGTTTGGTGAGCTTTATGGACTGGTGGAACCAGTGGTCCTTACTTCTTTAAAAACGATGCTGGTCAGAACGTCACAGTCAATGTTGACCGCTATAGAGCCATGATTACTGACTTTTTCGGTCATCAATTTAACAACCATGATGTGCAGGAGCTGTGGTTTCAACAAAACGGCGCAAGATGTCACACAGCTCGTGCCATAATTGATTTATTGAAGGAAACGTTTGGTAATCGCATAGTTTCACGTTTCTGGCCCGTGAATTGGCCTCCAAGAGTGTGCGATTTAACGCCGCTGGACTATTTTCTGTGTGGATATGTGGAGTCGCTAGTCTTCGCCTATAAGCCCGAAACGATTGACCACTTGGAGGACAACCTTCGCCGCGCTATTTCCAATATACGGCCACAAATGTTGGAAAAATTCATGGAAAATTGGACCTCCAGATCAGACTACGTCCGAGCCAGCCGTGGCGGTCTTATGACAGAAGTCATATTTAAATTATAATGCCAGAAGATTATCTTTCGAGTAAAGTAAATTTCATGTCAAATTAAAAAATTCATCTTTGTTTTATTCCATTTCAAATTTCTATACCTCCTTTAAAAACACCCTTTATGGAAAATTTCAAAAATACTCGATACTTTGAGGAAAATAACTTAATTTTTTTCTTATCTGTTAGCCGATATTAAAGCATTGTTACTTAAACCATCCATAAATCAAATTTACAGCACTAAAATAACAGTTTCAAATTGAATTTAATGAATTTATAGAAGTTAACGAATAAGTAAAGTTACATGAATTTATAATTCTCATTGTATTTATCACATGTCAAAATATATTTCACCACCAAAAAATAAAAAATACATTAAAAAATTATTGGTCAAATATTAGAACTTAAAAAGTAAACCGCTATTCTTTCGGAAAACACGCATTTTTAGCCGGTTTCCTAATATTTAATTGTCTTATTGAAGTCATATTAAATATTTTTAAATTCGTAAAATTTTAAATTTTTATAAAGATGCTGTTTGAGGTAAAGAAAATTTTGTTTGCTACAAAAATTTAAAGTCATTACAATTTATTGATGCCTTTTCGCTTTTAGTATTAACCCTTTCCCAACCCTTTAAATATGACAATGGAAAAAACACATTCACTTTTTGTTAAAGTATGTTCATTAGAATAGTTGTGATTGAAAAAAACCTTATGTGAACAAACTGGTCATCAGGGCAATATAGTCGTGGTATTTGTGGCCAAAGGCCAATTATTGTGATCAGCATTTATCTACAAAAAAGGGGCGTTTCGTTTGGAAGCTTCATCTAGTGACCAAAACAACGACAAACAAAGCGTTTTTGGTCATTCGAATGTATTAGTTGATAAATATTTTTTTGTTGGGCTTACAATTAAAATTTACAAAATTCGATTTCCGGCCACATTGTTTGGTGGGTAGAAGGGGCTTTGGGCATAAATGTAAACCGTTTTTTATTATTTTAGGACTCCTTATAAGAACCTGCACCCTGTTTATGTATATAATGAGAGAAGTTTTCGCATCGATGTTTTCTACATTGTGATTTAAGATATAATAAATTTGACTACATTGTTAGTGTTAAATTGTTCCCGATCTAGTAACTTTTGAAATTGTGTAACTTAACTTAAGTGTAAAGTAACTTAACTTTTATTGTACTAATTTTTAGTTTAAACATATTTTTTTTATTAAAATTGTTGCTATTGTTATTTTACAAATTTCTAAAATGTTGTACTACACACAGAAAAAAGAAGTGCCAACCGAATTGAAAAGTGTATTTTGGTGGTAACAACCTAAAATTTCGGTTAGTACAACATATTATGCGTTAGTACAACAAATTATGCGTGTTTTGTGTCAAACAACCATGCATGAAATTTATGATACATTTGCCGAAGGTAACAATGAAGTTTAAAACAAACTAATGCATTTTAAATCATATTTAAGTTAAATTGTATATTATTCTCTTTTCAGAGTCAACAAAATTAAATAATTGATGACCAACATCCCATCAAATCCACTAACACAATGCAATGCGTTCTTCCTACCAATGATTCGTTTTTACTGCATAAATATTAAAAAAAAATTATATTAAAGGGCGTTTTTTATAGAGGTATAAAACTTTGGAATGGAAGAAAACAAAGATGAATTTTTTAAATTGTCATTAAATTTACTTTATTTGGCATTATAATTCAAATATGACTTCTTGCATATGACCGCCGGCGAATGTTATCGTCCAAGTGGCTAATCGACGTAGACTAGCGACTTCACATTATCCGGCGGCGTTAAATCGCACGATCTCGGAGGCCAATTCACGTATCCGAAACGTGAAACTATGCGGTTACCAAACATTTCCTTCAATAAATCAATTGTGGCACGAGCTGTGTGACATGTTGCGCAGTGTTGTTGAAACCACAGCTCCTGCATGGTTGTTCAATTGATGAACGACAAAGTCAGTAATCATGTCTCTATAGCGGTCACCATTGACTGTAATGTTCTGACCAGCATCGCTTTAAAGAAGTACGGACCAATGTTTCCACCAGCCAATAAAGCACGCCAAACAGTTACGATTGTCTCAACATACACTTGAGGATTTTCATCTTGTTTTCTTGAGGATTTTCATCACGAGTTGGATTTTGCAAGCAAGAAAACCAAAATCTTCCATAAAATGGATGGACATATATCCAATTCCTCTGCACGATGGTGGATAGACTGATTGGCGTCCTCCTCTACGCTACGCTCTACAGCAGCAATGACTTCTTCTATACGCACTGTACGAAGTCTCTGTGGATGCATATTATCATTTAGAGTAAACATGGTGCGAAAACGTTTCATAGTTAATCGAATTATTGCTCTGATGGACGATTATGTTGACCGTAAAATGGACGTAGTGCGCGCTGCGTATTTCGAACAGAACCATGATTTTAAAAATAAATTTTAACAATTTGGAAGCGTTGTTTAGGCGTCAGTCTGTTCATGTAGAAATGCCAAACTAACCATAAATCACTTGACAGCTGACGAAATGGCCGCCAGTTAAAATAGTGTTGCCAACTTAAAGTTCTATACCTGTATAAAAAGCATCCTTTATAATAAATACATTAAATTCATAAAGACAACATATCGAAAATTGTTTGTAATTTATTTAAACAAATTAGTAGTGTCCGACCAACAGTTCGGCCAAAAAACTGTATTTTGTCGGTTTTTTGATATCTAGAGGCAATGATGACAAATTTTGGTATTGGAAACATGTTTGTTGAGCCGATTTAATTCGATTTTGTGTATCAAATTTAAGAGAAAAGCCTAAGTTTAGCTATAAAGTTAAAAGTTCGGCCGCCGAACTATTTTCGATTTGGCCGAACTTTCTGAGGCTGAACAGTGAATTGATTGCTTAATTACAGACTTTTCTTCAAATTTGGCACTTAAAATAGCATCTAATTAGTCCAATAAACATTTTTCCATCCGCCAAATTTGTCCATAATGCTTTAAAATACCGAATACAGACCAAATGCATTTTCTGGCCTAACTGTTCGGTCGGACACTACAAATTAGTTAAAATTTACAATTTTGTTGATTTCAGCAGTTTTATTTTCATTTTCATTTTTCAAAAATTTTTCTAATATTTAGTTATTTTTACTACTTTTTTTCTACTAAATTAATTTTAGTAATTTTTACTTATTTTATTTTACTAATTTTCTACTACTTTGACTTTACTAAAAAATTACAGACCCGTTTTGCAAAAATTAGAAATTTTCTTTAACATTTACAGCTATATCTATAACTTTTACGGAGTTTTTATTTGAGTGTAGGAAGTTGTTTTGCAGCAGTATTAGAATGATTACTTAATATGACCAGCCAATATTAAATTCATCGATGAAAGTGCTCAATAAGAAGATCGATCAATTGCAAGAACAGTTTTTTTCTGGGATTTTTTTGTCTGCGACTCACCCTATATAATTTATACTTACATTTAATATTTTACTTACATGTTTTTTTCGTAACTTTTTTCCATGCTTTTCTGGAGCTGAAGTCAAAATAGAAAAATGTTCGCTAACATAAAGTTAGTAGTGACATTGTTAAGCTAAATAAAATCTTTTACTTGATATTTGCTTTGACGCAATTAACACAAATCTTTAGTCGTCAAAAAGCGAAATGTGTGTGGAAAAAACTGCCGCTGTACTAGCTGGGAATGCATTTATTTTTGCACTTTATCAATTTAGTCGGCTGTGAAGATTCACTCTAGATACCTAACTATGTTCTCAAGTTATTTTTTTTTATAAAAAAAACAATATGTGACACGCTATTCAATTTCAAATATAATTGTTAATGTCAGACGCTACAAGCATATATTTTCAAAATATTTACGCCAACTCTGTATAATTTTGTGATGACCAATTCCCGATATTAGTGAGCTGACATCCACTTGGTACACCTCAAACTGTATAAAATTGCACCCTTTTTAAGGTACTGTTCTCACAATTGGATTCTATTAAATTACGCAAAAATTCTATGACGAAACTTGCGAGAAACAAAGACAAGTTTTTACTAGAACATGATAAAAGCAACCATATTATTCTGAGATCTATTGCAAAATTCAAGAGAGAAGAAAAAACCCAGTTAACGTTAAATATTATTGATCGTACTGCAAACTCAAAATCTAATTTCTATGTTAATGAAGATCTCACTAACAATACCTACAAGATCTTCCAAGCTGCTTTGAAGTTAAAAAAGCGAAAAATTATAGCAAATGCGTTTTCATTGCGCGGGTTCGTATATGTTAAACCGCTTGATGGAAATGGTGCTATTCGTATTGATTCCATGGAACATCTGGACCATTTATTTCGCAATCAAAACTCATCTTTCAACGGACAAAATGATAATTAACTCTCATCTTTTGTTAACAATTTTAATCCAAACTCTTAACTTTGATTATTACTTTTTTATTTTGATTTTTATTTTTACTAATTATTTACCAGCAATTAGCTATTTTCATAAACAAATTTATAACCAATTAATACAAGTAAATATTTTTACCCAAACTAACCAATTATTGAACCACTTTTTTATTGTTACATACCTGTCTTTATTTTCAAATGAAAATCACAGAACAAATTTGTACTTGAACAATTCCTTTTTAAGCAGAAGCTTTAATAAGATTTTTTACTTTTACTTAATTTTACTTGAATGCGTTGCTTATAACCCTATTAAACATGTTGCCTAATAACGTGAATAGTTCCAAAGACAATATTTATAACATGTTAAGAATTTTATCTAGACAAAAGAAAGGTCTTAATATTGTTCACCTCAATGCGCAGAGTCTAAATAATAAAATGGACGAACTTAGATATATTTTTACTTCATCTGGAATAGACATTATCTGCGTTTCTGAAACTTGGTTTCTTCCTAAAGTAAATGATAGCATTTATAGTCTGCCCGGTTTTAAATTATTTCGCTATGACAGGCCAACTAATGCTGGCGGAGCAGCAATATACGTGAGAAATGGTATTAAATGCGCAATCAAGAGAACGTCGACCATTGACATGGAAAGAAGAAAAGAAGAACAAGGAATAGAAAATACATCTGAAATTAAAATTGATTATTTGTTTATTGAAGTTACGACTAAATATAAAGAGAAAATACTTATTGGTAGCGCGTACAGACAAAACCGTAGAACTGATTTTTCGAACTTGTTAAAAACTATCGAGGAAATTTCATTATTTTATACCGATATCATCATAACAGGTGATTTTAATAGCAATTTATTGGAAGATGCCTCGCTTTATGTACCGATGCAAACACTAGGTCTACTGCCTATCAACACTTCAATTCCAACACATTACCCATCGTCTTCGAGTAGTCTCATAGATATTTTTTTTTTTAATCGTATGTCAAAAGTGATTCTTTACGACCCACTTTCTGCACCACTTTTCTCTTGGCACGATTTACTTTTTATGGCTTACGACACTTATGTCTATACGGACAATGAGATCATTGAATACCGTGATTATCGCAGCATAGACTATTCATTACTTAATCAACGTGTAGAAAATGTTCATTGGGAAACGATTTATACTATTGAAAACGTAAATGACCAAATGACTTTTATTCAGGATAATGTCAATGTAATATATAATTCATGTGTTCCCATTAAGACAAAATTAATTAGACACAAGCAACAACCTTGGTTCAATGCCGAAATAAAGAACGTTATAAATAAACGAGACCAAGCATATAGTAGGTGGAAAAAGTTCAAAACCGCTTCACTTGAAAGCCTTTTTAAATCTGCTCGGAGAGAAGTAGTATCGAAAATTCAACACGCAAAAACTGCATATTACAAACAAAAGTTTTCGACTGCAATAGATAGTAAATCTAAATGGAAGGAAATTCGTAATATTGGCATAGGACGTCAAAAAACTATGGCATTTAACGAGGAAGTTGATGTGAATAGTTTAAACAGAAGTTTTGTCGATATTAACGTTCCCGAACCTACAGTTAACATATATGAAAACCTCTGTTATGTACCTGTTGAAAATATGTTTTATTTTGCTTGCGTGAGCCAATGTGAAGTCTTAAAAAGTATTTTGGATGTGAAATCGAATTCCACAGGCTATGATGGAATAGATCCTATTTTTCTTAAGGCTTTGCTTCCCAAACTTTTACCTAGTCTGACTTATGTGTTCAACAATATACTCACAAAATCTTTTTTTCCGGACTGCTGGAAAACTTCGAAAATTATACCAATCCCCAAATCTGGTAGAGATTTTCGTCCTATAGCTATTCTTCCTTTTTTGTCTAAAGCAATGGAGAACATTATGCGAGAACAAATGAATAGTTATCTTAATTTAAATAAACTTTTTTCTAACAGACAGTCTGGGTTCATGAAGGGAAGAAGTTGCATAACTGCTTTAGTTGATGTTATCGAAGTTCTCAGGGCAAAACTTGATGATAACATGGTATCGTTTTTGGTCCTTCTAGACCACAGTAAAGCATTTGATACTGTCAATCACCTGATATTGGTAAAAAAAAACTTGAAAAACTCTTTCATTTTTCAAACTCGGCTTGCAAGTTAATAGCGTCTTACCTCTCAAACCGCTCTCAATTAGTTTATATGAACCGTCAAAGCTCTAACGCTGTCGGTGTGTATAGAGGTGTTCCACAAGGGTCGATACTGGGACCTCTACTTTTTTGTTTGTATGTAAATGATCTACCAGAGGTAACTGAGCATTGTAATGTTCAGATGTATGCCGATGATGTGCAATTATATGCTAGTACCATGTTAACTAACACTCGCGCGTGTGTTTTCAATATAAACAATGAATTACAAAATATTCATAACTGGGCTGTGAATAACGGACTATGTCTAAATCCAATCAAAACTAAATGCATATTCATCTCTAGAAATAAATGTACACTTGATGCTGAAAATGAGATTAAAATTAACAATTCAGTGATTTCTTTTGTACGATCAGCTAACATGGACAAATCACATAAACTGTGTTGTCGGAAGAGTCCATTGGATGTTAAGAAATCTCTGGGCTGTGCAACACTCTACGCCGTTTAATATCAGAATGCTTCTTGCAAAAACCTACCTCATTCCTGTTCTTCGTTACGGATGTGAAATCTTTTCGAATTGCGATTCTGAATGTCATAATAAACTCAAAGTCGCGTACAATAATATAGCCAGATATGTATATAATAAAGGTAGACGTGCGAGTATATCTATGTTCTCTTACAGAATGAACAATATGAGTTTCTCAAATCTCCTTAAATATAAATCTTTAATATATTATTATATTTAAGCAACCGGATTACATCTTTGATAGAATTAAATTTGGCCGCAGTGCACGCGGAAGAAGAATTATTCAGATAAAACAGAGTAGTATTTGGAAGATGACAAAGCCAATTGTGACAATTTTTTGTTGTTGTTTTGGTTTTTCTTTGATATTTTAAATTTTGAATCTCGCTCCTAGACGAGGACAAGAAATTCTCATTGAGTTTGTGATTTAACATAACAAATATCTCTAGAAATTCTAATAACAAAGTCCCCTGAAGATTTCCTTAGGCAGGAATGAAATCCGGATAGGGACACGCCTACATCAGATTGCTTTTCACAATTTGTTAAATAAGTTTTGGGACTTTAGCACATTTAATTACTATAAATAAATATCTTTTATCGAAAAGACAATTCTTAATCTCAACTATAAGTCTTTGGAACAACATTCCTTATAATACTCAAACTATAAGCAATGCAGTTACGTTTAACCCATTAAGGCCCAGTGATGCGAAAACGCATCGCATTTTGTAGGAAACCTCTAGAAAAAACGGCTAGGACTATAGCGATTATCAACATGTTTCCAAAAACTTAAGATTTTATACTACAATACTGCTCATAGGCGCCAGTTTGTAACTCGAGTGTATCTTGGAGAAAAAATTATGGGAAAATGTTGCCATTGCGATTTTTTTTTTCGATTTCGTAAAATTTCTGCAACTTCTGAAAAAATTTTCCAAATATCAAAACTACTTATGAATCATAAGTTGAGTTGCTTCTGTCGTCATTTAAGGTTAGTTCCAATGCACCCATGTGTTTGAGATCTTATTCACATGTCTTCAAAGAGAGTGATGCGAAAACGCATCGCTGGGCCTTAGAGGTAAAACTAGTACACAGCTTTTAAAACTTTGTGATTGTTGCTATTGGCGCTCAAATTGGCACAGTTGGTGATTCAATGCAGTTTTATTTATTCTCTCTCTTATATTTGTTGTTATCCGTTGTTTCTGTTATTATTATTATCGCTCAGACTGATGCTGTTTTTGATATTTGTTAGTCGAAAAGTAAATTCAGTGTTTTCCACACGTGTTTTTTTGCCGAAATGCCTCATCAACAATTTTTGACCATAAAACAAATTGTGGAAATAATTAATGATTCAGATTCGGACGACGAACTAGCACAAGAAATACGAAACGCCGAGAAAATTGATATAGTTGCTTTGCCACCAAGCACCGTGGACGAAACAGGTGATAATGAAGATGTGGATGATGAAGTTCAGGAAACACAGCCATCGAATGTGACCACTCTACCATTAGATATTGCTGGTGAGGTGGAGGTTCAATGGTGTGCTGCTGTTTCTAGTACTCCGAATCAATCGGAAGCAAAAACTACAGCCATGGACGGACCCAATTTTGTAACACAAAAGCCCAAGTGGAATAACATGACATGTCACAAAGAGTTCGCTTTCGACAAAGGTCCAGTTGATGTGTCTGCTGCAAAATAACAGGAATTATTCGAGCGTTTAGGAGACTGCAATCCATATCAACTATTCAAACTTTTTATTGATGACGAAATTATTGAATATTTGTTGGATTGTACCATGAAGTATGCAGTCGTCAATTGCAACGATCCAACATTTCGTACTGACTACGATGAAATTTTACAATTTATTGGAATTTTGTTCATATCTGGATACTCTCCTAAGCCTTCAATACGCAGCTATTGGTCCGACAGCCCAACTCTCGGCGTACCATGCATCAAAGAGGTCATGACTCGTGAACGTTTTAAGTGAATCAAAAAGTATTTCCACGTTTGTGACAACCAAAATCTGGATGCAACTGACAAATTTGCCAAGGTTACGCCACTGAACAACATGATGAATAGTCGGTTCATGCATTTTGGCGTATTTTCTCATAATTTATCAATTGATGAGCAAATGATAGCGTATTTCTGTAGGCACAGCTGTAAAATGTTCATCAAAGGAAAACCGATTCGATTCGGATTCAAATATTGGGACCTATGCTCAAGTGAAGGTAAGTTATTCAACTGACTGATTTAGACTCTTTTGGCTACATCTCTTGACTCTTCATCACAGGATACCTCTATCATTTTCTACCGTATGCCGGAGCATCTTCACGTAAGAAAGATATTGGACTGGGTGAATCAGTCGTTCTGCAGCTGCTAGAAAAATTAGATCATCCCGGCAATCATACAATCACTTTCGACAATTTTTTCACATCTCATCGGTTGATTGCTCGTCTCGATACCTTCTTTGTGACTGGCACAGTTCGCGATAACCGTATGGGATTTGAAGCGGAGAAAAAAGCGCAACCAAAGGCGCAATCAAAAGCAAAGAGACAAAAAACTGCAACAGATGAGGAAAGTCTTCCGTCAACATCAAGTCTTCAGACCAAGAATGTTATAAGCAAGAAACCAAAAGGTCATTTCGATGCGTGCTACGATTCAAATAATAATGTATTCGCCATTCGTTGGAACGATAATGCAATCGCTTCAATGTTCTCAAACTTTCAATCTCACGCTCCAATTGGCAAAGTAAAGCGATACGACAGAAAACTTGGCAAAAACATTCAAGTCGATATTCCCCAAATGATCCAATCTTACAACCGAACAATGGGAGGAGTCGATTTGTTTGACAACGCAATGAATAATTACTGTATTGGCATTCGAGGCAAGAAGTGGTACTGGGCACTTGTCACTAATTTACTAGATGCCGCAATGGTGAATGCTTGAAAAATTCATTGCATATGCTCAAAAATTGCCAAGCAGAATCATATGCCCCAAGTGGACTTCCGTGTTTTCGTGGCAGAATGCTTGATTCGTTCAAATAAAACTAAAGTACAAGCTGCACATCGTGTTTCACCCAGCATTCGAAACGACTGTTTAGACCACAACATTATAAAATGCCAAACAAGGAGACGGTGTGCATTAGAGACTTGTACAGGTCAGTCGATCTACGAATGTTCCAAATGCAGACGTGCGCTTCATCCACAGTGTTTCACAGGATTCCATGAAACAGCAGTTTCGAAAACACCTCAATCGAAGAATGTTGACAAACGTAAATAAATCGTATATTTTTCGACAAAAATAATATATAATTTTTCTTGTTTTCACAATGTATTTCATTTTTTTTTTATATTTCCTGTAATGTTTTCAACGTTCCTTTCATAGAATTTCATGAAACAGCAGTTTCGAAAACACCAACTAAATAAATCGTATATTTTTCGACATAAATAAAAAATAATTTTTCTTGTTTTCATAATGTATTTCCTATTTTCTTATATTTCCTGTAATTATTTCAACGTTCCTTTCATATATCCTTAAGGCCCAGTGATGCGTTTTCGCATCACCCCCCCTGGCTCTCCTGCGCACCTGGAAGTTTAAGGAAAATTTTTTTTTCTTAATTAGACCATGGGGACTTCAGATATAATATCTATTTTTGTCTATCGAGTCTCTTAATATGGTCGGGCATTAATGTGTTAAAAGGGAGTTAAAAAAATTATTTTCTTAAAACTATCATTTAATTTGTTTTTTTTTTTTTTTTGTTATATGTAATTTTTTAATTTTTAATAATTATATTTTTTTAATACATTTCATCAGAGACCGAAAATAACAGTTATCCCGAAAACTTTAACTTAAAAACTCTCTATGTTAGAGTCAACGGAGACGTATACTATTATATACCAATGGATTCGTATTGAAGTGCTCTTTCAGAATCTATGGTGATCTTAAGAAAACGATCTCAACTATACAGTTAAAATTTATTTTTCAACGAAAAAATTAAAGGTTCGGATGAAACTCTTAAGAAGAGAGTTATATTTTGACTTCATTAAGAAAACTCTTTTGAGGAGTTTTATTTTTTCCGTCTGAAATAAAACTCTTTTGAGGAGTTTTATTTTTTCCGTCTGAAATAAAACTCTTTTGAGGAGTTTTATTTTTCCCGTCAGAAAATAAAGCTCATTTGAGGAGTTTTATTTAAACTCATTTAAGGAGTTTTATTTTTTCCGTCTAAAATAAAACTCATTTTGTTTATTTTTTTCTTTTTTTATTGACTTCATTTGCTATAATGTGTGTAGTAATTTATTTGTTTAATTTAACGAACATAACTTTTTCTAAATTTTCTGCGGAAAGATTTGAACGCAGGTAGCTCAATACCAATTTAAGAGCAGAAAATGCTCTTTCCACGCTTACCTGGGTTGCAGGTACACACTGTATAGTTTTTGCCAATGTATACAAATACGGATAGTGTATTCTTTTAGCCTCCCAGAACTCAAAAAGAGGTTTATCATGTTATATTGTTCTTTATGCTGGTTGATTAAATGACGCTTTAAATTGCTGACATGATCACCTTTAAAAACGCTTTTACACAGCCGGCATACATGAGTATTATCAACTTTTTTAAAAAATGTATGACAAGTAATATCGGAATGGCGACCCATATTCACGATTTAAACCTACTGCAAATGTAAAATTAATAATTAATCATTCAATAAAAACATATGTACATTTGGCACTCACGCGACTTACCTTACTTTTTAAATAGTCTGCCAAAAATGTTTCTATTAAAGTGATCTTCACTACTCAACGTTATAAAGCAATTGATTTATATTATAAAGAACAAGCAAAAAACAAGTATTATTTTTTATACACTTAATGCTAAATTAATACTAGGTAGTTAGATTTGACCTAACGGTAATAAATTCTTTTGCTTTAGCATAGTAAAATATAAAGTTAATATGCAAATTGAGTGATAAGCAGATGATAATAACGATGATAAACAATGAACCCAATAGGAAACTTTAACTAGGGTATACAATTTGGACCGAATTTATTACTTTACCTACTTGCGAATAGCAAAAATGCATAACAAAAACCTGCCGTTTTAAATTGTTATTGTTTTATTTCTTATCTCTTAATGCAGTTGCAACTGGGTTTTATTCAGCTAGTTATGATAAATAAAAATATAAGAAGTAAAACAATAACCATTTAATAATAGGAATCAAAAAATAACAAATTAAAAACCCACATGCCTTTAATTTGAATGACGATTTTTTCAATTGCAATGCAAGTGATTAGGTTACACTGCATTGCAATTGAACATTTACATAAAATGAGTTTTATTCTCTGACGGAAAAAATAAAACTCCTCAAATGAGTTTTAAAATTAAACTCCTCAAATGAGTTTTAAAATAAAACTCCTCAAATGAGTTTTATTTTAGACGGAAAAAATAAAACTCCTCAAAAGAGTTTTATTTCAGACGGAAAAAATAAAACTCCTCAAAAGAGTTTTCTTAATGAAGTCAAAATAAAACTCTCTTCTTAAGAGTTTCATCCGATCTTTTATTTTTACGTTGAGAAATAACTGTTTTTGGATGTTTTTTTTTTTTAAGCCACAAAATAACTGTTATAAAAAAGTTTTTTGATATCACTTATAACCGTTACGGTCCCTGCATTTCATACTTTTTTGTATCAAAATCTATTGAACTATTTAAAATTCATATTATATGTTTATTATGTATCACAATATTTAGATCAGGTTATTTTAACTGTTATATCAAAAGCTAAATTGTAAACTTTGTATCACTACCTCTGTCATTTATAAGATTTCAATCTTGTTGTGCTAGGCTTTTCAATTGAATAAAAATAAAATAAAATAAATTATTGGTGAAACATGATTGATACAATAATAGTTTAATTGAAACAACCATTTGTTGCCGTAGGAAACATAGTTTCTTGGCCGCAATCATATTGCAACCATATTTTTTCTCTGCGTGCAAGCAGCGATATGGAAATTCCTTTTGCAGTTAATGTATCTCTCAAGTCTTTTGAGTTTGTGTTGTATTGGTTTGGATCTAAAAGTTAAAAAATATGAGCAGAAAAATAAATGGAATGCATAAGCTCTTGTAAGTTTCAAGTAATTTTTTATTCATTGACCTTTAGATGAAGATTGTTCAGCGTGAAACTTTTCAGGTCATTGTTTTTAAGTATAGTCCTGTCTATCGTTTCCCTCAATTCCTATAAACTCGAGAAATAAGAAGCATCTAATGTCAAAGTGTGGATAATATTTGAAATTACTTATATATATAAGTTAACTCTTTCACTATCTTTAACGCGTTCGGTACTATGTACCTTTGTTTTACGTTTTAAATAAAAGAGACACGTCTTTTTCTTTTAATGATCCACTATGGAATGTTCTTTTATTATTCTTTATTCTTACTAGTACCCTCAACTTACTTTTAAAAAAGTGCTGACGTTTGTGTCTGCACTTTTTTATAACAAAAAACATTCTTCAAAATTTTAGCTATATTTACCAATCATAAAATGAGTAATAAAAAGGTAAGCATTAAACAATCTGTAATATGATAACAATTAAAATTACATTTATCAAAATTTACGCTGTTTTGGCCAATCACAATACGACAAGTATATTTTTATAATTTGCAACATAATACCACTTGCAATAGTGGTATTCACAAAATAGTAGGGGTGCTAACATAGCGTTGCTAACTCCCCCCCCCTCTTAATTGTCGGAACGTCCCTGTTTCGACCTTATCTGTTGGATAATATGTTCCATATCTGCCAAATTAGCCTTTTTGTTTCCACATGAATGATAGATTAACCATGTTATAAACGGCATGATAATTATTAATGATATTATAATTGATCTATGAGCGATTAAATGCCCTTGAATACCGGAGATCGCTTCATAAGCCTCTAGATTTATTTTGTGTAGGTACGGTAGCGTCAATTTCACTTCATGTTTGGTTCGTGTAACATTCAGTATTTTTGGTGGATGAGGTTCCACAATTCTTCGTTGTCTGTTATTGTTATTGCGGTAAACGGTTCCATTGACTGTAATATTGCCAGTAAATACAACTAGTAGTGTGCCATTCACTCTGATGGACTCTCCCTCGGCTATGTCCGTATTGTAGACGTTATTTAAGAGTATCGATCCCTCGGATACCCATTGTACCGGTGGAATGTGTTCTGCTGACTGTGTTTGGCAGGAAGCTGTATTGTTGTTCAGCAGTTGAAAAAGGCAGGATTGCTCGGCTTCACGACAAATTTTCGATGATCCGACATTTGTGCAATCGGTTAAGGGGAGGGTGCAGTCGCGACATTTCGAGGCCTGGTCCAATTCTAATTTAATTATCGAATTATTATGAATCACAGGATATATTTTTAAAAATTTGCAAAAATTATTCAATACCGGAAATTTGACAATGTAATAAATTATGTCCTCATTTTGAAAAACGCTTACGTTACTAGCTCTTAAAACATTACTTATGCTAATGGGTACCCCTCTTGATTCGAGTGCGTGTCCCAATTCGGTTTCGTCAAAAATTATCGGATTCACGATATTCTCCTTAGCCAAGATTATTGACAGCGCGAGACCATTAAGAAATGATATAATTTCCCCGTTCCTTGAAACCATAAGTTCGAAGATGATCAGTTCATTTCCGCCGATAACGTTACTGTCCCTAAGGTTCTGTATCACATTTATCCTGTCCGTCAGGTCATTGATTCTGTCCCGTAAGGCTGAGTTTATAATTGTCTGTCTATCATTGTTGCGGGCCAATGCCCCTTCCCTTGTAGTCAAAAGTTCCATGTCGCTATGATCGGGGGTGCCTGCAATGAATTTCAAAGCAGTTCCCAGAAAATCGAGTGATCTAGCATGTCGTCTGTTAGTACGCAAAGTCCCCAATAACCGACCGATCTCCCTCATCTGTTCCCGTATCATATTGATTTCCCTGGGGTCCGTCAGGTTCTTGAGTAGGTCCTCGTTTTCCCGTATTACAGTCTCGTATTCGGTAATGTTCGTCCGATGTACCAGGTAGTCATAGTCTACGAAGGTCGCTACGTCCCCATCCGTTACAGTGATAAAGTGTGAGTCCGAATAATCTATGATTCTTGCAGAAACCCATGGTAAGCAAAAAAGAAATATTAGTTTTTCCATGGTGCTACTTAATCTATAGTTATTGTTGTATTGGGTCATCCAGTTGTGCTTGTTTTATTGGGTCATCTAGTTGTTCTTGTTGTATTGGGTCATCTAGTTGTTCTTTTAATGTTCGCTGCCCAGGCAAAATCGTTGCCTGGTGACACTGCTTTTCACTTTTTTTCTGTTACAATTTTATTTTAACAATGTTTTTACTGCTTTTCACTTTTTTTCCTGTTGCAATTTTTATTTTAACAATGTTTTTACTTGTTTTTACTGCTTTTCACTTTTTTTCTGTTGCAATTTTTATTTTAACAATGTTTTTACTTGTTTTTACTGCTTTTCACTTTTTTTTGTTGCAATTTTTATTTTTACTTGTTCGTTATTTTGCTCTCTTATAAGGATTTTTTCTTAAAAAAAAAAAAAAAAAAATTTGACTCTTATTTTGTCTTTATCCTCTATAAGGATTTTTTTTAAAAAAGTTTTTACTCTTATTTTGTCTTTATCCTCTATAAGGATTTTTTTTAAAAAAGTTTTTACTCTTATTTTGTCTTTATCCTCTACAAGGATTTTTTTTAAAAAGGTTTTTACTTTTACTTTTTTTTTTTCACTTAGGGACTATGTTCCCCTTTTTTTATTTCCCGTTGGGCGCCAGTTAACTCTTTCACTATCTTTAACGCGTTCGGTACTATGTACCTTTGTTTTACGTTTTAAATAAAAGAGACACGTCTTTTTCTTTTAATGATCCACTATGGAATGTTCTTTTATTATTCTTTATTCTTACTAGTACCCTCAACTTACTTTTAAAAAAGTGCTGACGTTTGTGTCTGCACTTTTTTATAACAAAAAACATTCTTCAAAATTTTAGCTATATTTACCAATCATAAAATGAGTAATAAAAAGGTAAGCATTAAACAATCTGTAATATGATAACAATTAAAATTACATTTATCAAAATTTACGCTGTTTTGGCCAATCACAATACGACAAGTATATTTTTATAATTTGCAACATAATACCACTTGCAATAGTGGTATTCACAAAATAGTAGGGGTGCTAACATAGCGTTGCTAACTTATATATATATATAAGAAAAAGTGTATACTTGAATTCGCTATGATGGATATAAACAACATTAATATAAAATACATAATTATTGTTAACATAATTGTATTTACCAATTAACTTATTAACTTATTAAATCTTTAATTTCTTTGCAATAGATTTTATAAAGCATTCATATCATTTAAAACATCTTTTAAGTATATCTTACTTACTTGCATCTAATTACAACATCTTCAGTTTTATATTCTGATTCTGCATTAAGTAAAGCATAAAATTTCTTATAACATTGTAGATATAAGTATTCTTACCTGGTCGTGTACTCGTGCACACCTTGACTCTTCTAAGTTCTTAATAAATTACAGCCTCTGTAATTAAAGACCACTTCTGGTATCGTTCATCATATAATGAGTTTCCTGTTTCTCTTTTTGCCCTCAAAACCATGCTTTTCTACTACACACTATACAAACATGCTACTACAACCAGTAAACAATTCTTATACAATATTAACCAGTGAACAATTTTTGATTAAAAATAAGTTGTAAAACGAAATTAAATTCAAATAAAACTACTTTCAATCAGATCCATATAAACACAATATCTTAAATTTTTTATTATAGACTTGTTTTGAAATTTAGTGTCATATAAAGTCTGGTTTGTTCATTGTTTATTGGGTTACTTCATACTTTCTCTTTGTTCTATGAAAGTGTGCGTAAAACTTACAAAATAATACAACCAACTTCCTTGGCTTTGTTATAATTACTGCTGCCAAGTGATAAGAATAATTTTAAAGAAATTAGTGGAAAGTGTGAGTGAAAAAGTTTATTTAAAAATTTATGTGTCTTTTAAGTTGTAGGCATAAGTGTAAATAATGTTTCAAATTGCAAATAGTTTTGTGTAATTCTTTTGAAAATAAGTGGAGGGACATATCACAAATGCCTTTAAAATGTACTTATGTACATTAGGGTGATAACTTTTTTTGGACAACATTCTCCCCAGGGGTTTTCTAATGGCAAATATTGTATTAATGATAAAAAAAACTATTTCAGTTCAATTGGTAAAAAAAACCTTACGCACCGACAGCGATTTCTAAAATGCCTTTAATATATTTTTTTAAAATTTTTTTTAATAACAATTTTTTTAAAATATGGTTTATACATATGTAAGTATGTAAACAAATAAAAACAATAAATGATTAAAAGTAGGTATTGTAAGATATAAACTTTAGGTTCAAAATACGCGATGTTTTACAAAGCGGATAGATATATATCTTGTACTATTTTTATTCCACGTTCCGCACAAATATTACTGCGTTGTTGATTAGGAATTGTAGACGGTGTAGGTACCCAATGTCTGAGGAAACACTCGTGGGCTTTCGTAAAATGTATTAATGACTTGTTTAGCCATTAACTCGAAAACAGACTTTACTATTGAAACCAGCATGCCTTAATTATATAGATGTGATGGTCAGACGTTGAGGCATCAAAAAAAGTTTTTTTTTTTAACTTTGTTTGATTCAAAACTTTAACGCGTTTGGTGCGTAACCTTTTTTAACGATAGCGAAAAACTAAAAACGCAGTTCTTAATATTTGTCCATGCCCTAGACGATTTTGTCTGGGTAGATTTGATATTTGCAAAAAATGCAAAAAGTTATTACCCTAATGTACATACTACTTTCATAAAAGTTTTAAATTATCTTTTGAATAAAAATTTCAAGACCCAATTCAAAGAAAAAATTGTATTCTTCTAAAATCATTACACATTAAAGCTGCATTCTTTTTTACTTCAAATAGAAATCTCACGTAAAGTTGAATATTAGGATTTTTTTTATCTTCAGCTTTATATGCGGCAAAACCATCTAAATGGTTTAATCTCATTACCTTTCTTTTGTGATATAAACATTTTCTCCAGTTTTAAATAAGACATTATAATCGAACACATAATTTGGTATACATAATTTATTACACTTGTTTTACTTAAAATGTAAAAAAAATTAAGTTAACAGTTAAGGCTGAAATATAATTGGCTTAATTGACTTAAGTCCGGTGTTGTTATGAAACGAAAATTTGGAAATACAATTATTTAAATAAAAAATAATAATTTTTGGTTCATGCAAACACCTGATTTAAGTCACTTAAGCCAATTATGTGTCAGCCGATTGACCGGCGCTGCAGAATATTCGACTCCGGATCTTGGGTGACCATATACTGGACGACCTCTCGGTAATATCACGTGTGGGATTCGGTGATCTCATACGTTATCTTAACCGAACGGGGTGGGTTTAGTACTCCGGATACTAGTTCCTTACGGGTAGTGTGGTCTCTTCCAAACGGAGTCGCTTTTTGACTCTACTTGATGCTCACGAGTAGCGTAAGCTGCCATTTAAACCAACCAACCAACCAACCAACCGAGGCACAGAGGTAAATTTGATTGAGATCATAGTTAAGTTTACTAAGATTTTCATGAACACGATCTATTGAACTCACCAAGTAAAGCTGGACGTTATCAGCATACATTTGCAGTTTAGAGTGAAACACGCGATTAGGTACGGGGTCCCAAAATCGAACCTTGAGGTACACCCCTTTCCACAGGTAAAGCTTATGAGTAGTTATTATTTAAGAATACTGATTGACAGCGATTTGACAAGTACGAATTAAGCAATAATGTTGACGTGTATGGAAAATTGAAAAGTTGACTTAGTTTGAGGCCTAGAATAGTATAGCAACGGTATCGTAAGCCTTCGAAGGGTCAAGCAACACTAAGAAATTGACTTTGCCAATGTTGACGTCTCTACATATATCCTAACTGACATCGATCAGAGCTCTAATACAGCTATTTTTGGGCCGAAAGCCAATTTGTCGATCAGTTAATAATTTAAAGCCATTTAAGTGTTCACCTATTTGAATGTGCATAAGTTTTTCAAGTACTTTGGATAGGAAAGGTAAAATTGCTATTGGACGAAACTCTGAGTTTGATTTTGGTACTAGTATGACCTTAGCATGTTTCCATTTAGTTGGAAACTTGCTAAGGTCATATTTTTTAATTAATAAATAAACATTGTTTAACAAAAAACAAATAATTTTGAACCTTCCTCGCATCTTCTTTTGGTTTTAATTTTTTAAAATTTAAAAGTAAAACATTTGAAAAGTGCAGTGTACGGCAAAACTGACTTATGGTCCTAACGCTATAGTCAGAAAGTGTTGTTGTTTATTTAATAAAAGATAACAACACAGTGTATTATGACTAGAGAGTCTGTACACGAACAATGTTTATTAGTTAAAAATGTTTTATTTTTGATTTGAATTAGTTCAATTCTTCCAATTTTGTTTTTTACTTCTCATCGGGTATATAAAACAATACGGGTAAAGCGTTGATCTTTTTCCTTCAAAATTTGGGTAAATCTTCTATCCCTTCCTCTGAAGATTTTCGGTGACGCGATAAAGTCTGCTTTAAATTAGTGGATGATGAAATTTTTTAATTAATAAATAAACATCGCACGTTTTTTTTTTGTTTAACAAAAAACAAATGATCTTGAACTTGAACTTGAACTTGAACTTGAATAATCTTGCTCACATCAATATTTATGTTAAAAGATCGAAAAATAAACTTTTGGTTTTAATTCTTTTAAATTTAAAAGTAAAACATTCAACATTAGTCAAAAAATAACTTTTATTTTTGCTCGAAAAAATAAAAACCAAAAAATAATTTGTTGCATCTGAATTTTATGATAAAAGGAATTATAATTACGGCCCCTGATAAAAAATTAAAAAAAATTAGGTTTATAATTCTACAGATTTCGGTAGTAAACGAATTAGTAATCAAAATTTTAAAATGTAATTACTAAATTCCGGGCTTGCTTATTTTGGATAAATAAATTTAAATGACTCAAAACTATCATTGTTTGACTTAATGAGTTACTCTAGTTCAAAATTTAATAATTTGCAACAGATTTTAAAACATTTTTCTTCTTATTCTTATTTTAGCAGTTTTTCCCGCAACGACATTTTTAACTAACTAGTTTTAGTAGATTTAGCAAAAAATTTTACTAGTTTTCTCCTATCAGTGTATGTATATTTTTCTTCTCCAGATTTGGGAGAGAACAAATTGAGGGTGAGATAATTTAGACATAAAATTTGTACAAATCTATGAAAAAACATATCCCATAACCATTAATTAATCTCGTTTTACCCAAATTACTTTTACCACTAGCAAATAATGCCCTTTTAGTTAAAAAAAATTATAGATATAATACAAAAATGGATACACGTTTTCCTAACTTTAATTGAAGGGCTTGTTGTAAAAACTTGATAAGCCATATTTAATTTTTAGTTTGTTTTCGCCTTTTAAATGTTGACAGAATGCAAGAGATATGATTTTTGCAGGACGTTTATACTCTAGGTCCTTGTAGTAATTGATTAAGCAAGATCCCTATCAAATATAAATCAATGGATGTCTAGAAAACAGCGAAAATTCGTAATACAACAAATGTGGCTTATCATGTTTTTACAATAAGCCCTTCAATTGAATTTCTCGGCAGTTATACAATACAAATTGGTTTGGTTTTTACAGGCACGGATACAAGCGTAGGGAAAATGTGACATATCCTCCCCCAATAGAAATTTTTTTCAATACAAAAATACAAGAAATAATAGAAAAGTTTGTAAAAACACTCTAACTACCCTCCCCCAAAACATTTTCCTGGATCCGTGACTGGTTTGTAACAATGAATAAAAAGTTTTCCACACCATTGATTTGGGTAATTTCTTGTAAGTTCGACGGCTCATGATTTAAAGCGTTCTCAAACAAATGTTTCCAAACAATTAAAGTTTAACGCTGGAAGTGGTTAATATAGATTACTTAAGAAGTATAGATTCACGATATTTGATCCATTTTGATATAACTAGCTTTTCTTATGCGAAGTATATCCCATTTTATAACTACAATCACAAAACAAATAAAATAAATTTGTTTTATTTGTTTACATTTTTTTTAAACAAGGTGATGCCACATTTTGAAAATTTCTCTTGCAAAATACGTTAAAACACAGTATTTAACCGCTACAAACTAATTTCAAACCAAATAACCCGACAGTCTAGTTATGAATTTATATGGAAAATATGGTTTGACATTATATTCCATAACCAGATTGTCACCAAAATCCGGTTTAAAATAGATTTGAGGTATAATGTAAATTCACTAAAATACATTTGTCTTCCTTTAAAAGATGACATCATTTTGACAACCATTGATGGAACTAGTTGAAAGGTAATTTTGTTTATCTTATATATATAGCTATATATTTTCAGATATTACATCAATTCACGTCGTCACTGTGGGGTTATGAACGTTTTTATATTTTGCAACTTATTGCAAATTATTTTTAAAAGAATCACAGCAGCCTATTTAGAATTTGTGAGTTTTTTCCAGTCTATTTATATTCACAAAAATGTTATTAACTTTCAGCAAGGATTTTTCATTTTTTTTAACAACTTAGTGTTAGCAACATTTTTTCTGAATCTAGTTCGTTGCTAAAAATCAGCTAGCTGATTTTCAGAAAAGATTTAGCTTACAGTAATAATTTTTTTGCAAGCACCCTCCTGACTAAAATTTTGCTGACTCAGCAACAGTTTTTGTTGACTGTACTAATTATTTTTTTTTTGTGTGTCCACTCAAATAAAAAAGTTAGTAAAGTCAGCAAAAAATTTTTCTGAGTCAGCAAAATTTTAGTCAGGAGGGTGCTTGCAAAAAATTGCTAATGTCAGGAAAATGTTTTGCTGAAAATCCGCGAGCAGATTTTTAGCAACAAAATTAGTAGATTCAGCAAAAGTTTTGGTTACACTTAGTAGATTATAAAAAAACCCCTGCTTAAAATTAATAACATTTTTGCTGAATATTAGTAGACTGAAGAAAACTCAAAAAATTTGTAGAAAAATTATACTTTAGTTAATTTATTTGCTGAAAATCATAAAACATATTTTGTAATTCTTTTTAAAATAATTTACAATACGTTACAAAATATAAAAATGTTCATACTCCCAAATGAACGATATGAATTAATGTAATATCTAAAAAACAATAGAAATAGTTATATATAATAAAAACGATATTATCTTTGAACTACTTACATCAATTTTGTCTAAATGATATTATCTTTGAAAGAAACGCCAATGCCGCAGAGAAGGATAGAAACGAAACGAAAAACTAACAAAATATAACATATACAACCCTTTTTTGCAATAAGAAAAAGGAAACAGAAAAATCTACCTAACATGTATGTCTTTGTTTTTCGCTTTAGTATGTCTACCTATTGCATATTTGTTTGCAATTTGATCACACAAGATTATTAATATATATAAACATTTAGTTTACAAATACACATTTAATCTTTATTAAATTTAAATATTTTATTTTGTCTTTAATTTAATTAATAGTGACGACTCAAAATTTAAATTGTTTTAATCCACAATTTTGTTTTATGTATGAAAAACAGATACAAAAATATTCCATCGTTGATTTTTCTATATTATGTCTTACTAGAGTTGTACTTTTTAGTATAATTTTCCTTGTCACTACTATATCGTGACATTCCGCGACATAGAATATATTCTGAGTATATCTTTCAGTCTGGTTGTCGTTCACACTATTGATGTGCTAATCAACACAATTTTTTAGCAAACTAAATTAGTAAAACATTAGTAAAATATTAGCAAAACATTAGTTCAAAACAGTTAAGTGCTGAATAAGCATAACTAAAATTTTCGTTTAATACATAATTTTAGCAAAAAATTTGCTGAAAAATAGTATACCTGATTTACAAGATGTTTTACTAGCTTTTCTACTAACTTATTTTTTGGAGTGTAGTAATCCTTTGAGTATATAACACATTTGGGTTAAATTGTATTGTATTAGACCCTATACACTCACAAGAGTAAGTTATTAGAAAAGGCAGTAAAACGTTTTGTAAATCAAGTAAACTATTTATCAGCAATTGAAATTGTGTTTGCATTTTAGTTATACTTATTCAGCACTCACTTGTTTTGAACTTATGCTTTACTAATATTTTACTAATGTTCTACTAATTTATTTTGCTAAAAAAATTTTAAGGATAAGTATATTAATATTAAGGACGACAACCAGATTGAAATAAATATGTTTAAATAGATCAACGGTGCTATGGCGGTTGGCTTTACTACCATATATTACTGGGAGATATGTCAGGTGCGAGTGAATTAGGGACTGGTAAATCAACAACTTTGTTTCGGTGTTAAATTCATTTTTAAACTCATATAATATACCAATTCCCGAAGGTATTTTAAATTTAGTTTGTTAATATAATTCAATCTGTGTTTGAAGAACTATTGGAAGAATATAATTTTCCTTTAAATTCGATGTTTTTCTTATCATTTATAAATAGTTTAAACACAAGCGGACCAAGCACACTTCCATGTGGCAAACCACAGAGTACATCTAGTTGGCTACTCTTAGATTCACCAACTTGAACAAATTGCTCTACCAAATTAAAGGCTATCAAAGTTTATATCTTGGAAACTAAGAGATATCTACTCAGAAACTAAGAGATACATATAAAGTAGTCTTTATGAACCCCTTATATTTCCGGTTATAAATATGGGCCCACCTCTAATCAGATCAGGAGAGAACATTTTACCAGAATTTTTGTTGATATAGCTCAATAATTCTGTTAATTTAGCTAATTTGCCTAGTATTGTGAATGCATCGTATTATTTTTAACTAACTTTCTTAGCTACAATAACTACCTTTCTTACACACAGAGAAAAATTTTGCTATTTGCCAACTGAAATTCAGTTACTACTACTCAAATTTGGTTATTAGGAATTTCAGACGGTTCCCTGCGGGAAATAAAGGGTCGATTGATCTAAAGTGACGATTCTGTGATATGTGATTGGGGGGCACGTCACAAAACTGGTGAAACCGAAATTGTGGTGTACCAAAAAGTGTCAATTTGAGTAAAATGATTAATCACGTAACTATAAATATGGTGACAAAATATTGACTGCGTGGTACCAGATATATCATGTAACTGGAGAAAAAGTAACATAACATCATATGGTACTGGAGCAACTAGGGACGTTGCAGTTGAAGTTGTTAGTGGTTATTGAACTAGTTCAATCCCGTTAGCAGTGGATGATATCATGGTAATTAGAGAAAAAGGATTCAGTCCTTTGACTGTTACAAAGCGGACATAACACTGAAATAAACTTATTTTAAAATTAATTTTTGTTGTGCCTTTTTGAAGGTTTTGTGAACAGGTGCTATGACACACAGGTTTGGTGAAGTACACTGACTAGTTCTGGACGAGCTATTAGCAACTCGTATATAATATGACACACGGTGAATAAAATTAACATTTTATTTGCTAATTAATTTTCGCATACCTGGCTAAATGTACTCCCTAGACCAGTGCAGTGGTACTTCACAAAGCTATTTCGTTTAAACTACCCCTGTAACTTGTTTTCCATCAAAAATTGCTCACCAGTTCTACAATACGTACAGCTACACCAGTCACGTGATTAATATTTTCCCACTGGTCCTGTTCCATGTCACATAAATCCTAAAATGATCTACTTTAACAATGCCTTCTTCTAACTTGTCCCGTAGCTGATTCATTTCAGTCGGCACAGTGATAGGTAACCTTCGTCAAGTTATTCGACACGTCACAAAGTGCTCCAAAGGTAGCAATTGGCACCTCCTATGACAAGCCCATGTTAAAAGTACCGGTCACTTTCATATAACAGAACCGAAACTAGGACAGGTTCATACACACAAAGTTCTAGTCACGTGACCATACCAGTGACTGGTCCATTTCCCGCAGGGTTGTTACAACTCAACATTATTCAGAAAGCCAATGTAAATATCGTTGTACTAACTGCATTTATAAGTTGTTACCATTAAAATACACTTTCCAATTCGGTTGGCACTTTATTTCTCTGTGTGTAGCTACAATAGCGGGGAGACACTAAAAAATAATGGTTTTAAGACAAATGTGGTTTAAATTAACTGGAAAAACTTATGCAATCACGAATTACTAAATTTCAGGTCAAAAAATTTGTTCTAATACGGATGCAATATGTTCTGAAGGTAAGATTAGATAGGTAATAACTTTAGATTAATATCAAACGATAACAACAGAAAAAATTAGCTCAACTGAATTGAAACCCGTTTAACAGACTGTTGTACTAACTTTTTTTATGCGTGTAGATTACAAAAAAAAGGCATTCATGGTATAACCCGGTGCTATACTTCAATTTATGAATATGTGACTGCGGAAATATACTACCATGTCCAATGTTAAGAGGCCCAATCTATGATTTGGGAGTTAAAATGGTTAATAGAAAAATACCGTTTTTTAAGAATTTTGTTTAATACTTCGCCAAATGAACTATAGGCAATCTAGCGAAAGATATTTGTGAGGCCGATTGTATTTGGAATACAGTTTTATAAATGTTATCATTAAAGTTTGCCCCTCTTTTTAAATTTCTTTGAACAATTTTTATGGTTCATGGTCTCAAGTATTATATAATTTTATAAAGACTGAAATCATATTAAGTAAAATATAAAACTACACTGGGGAAAATGATGTCAAGCATTGTACAGCATGTTATTATAACAATCATATGCTCATATGTTGGTGTTAAATATACCTTGACAAGACAAAGGAATCAGATTATAAAAGAATTCATTTTAGTGAAAGCTTGTGTAACAAAGTATGAGCAATATGGTCCCCTTAGGTGGGAAAATACTTTAATGTAGGTGTGAGAGTATATATAAAGATAACTGTGCAAGTTAAAGAGAAAAAAAATATCAAAAGTAGGAGAAAGTTAATTTTGATCAATCAATGGCGACTCTGGGATTACCTTAATATTTATTTTTCGTTATGGTGTAATGGTTAGTACGTTGGACTGTTACACAGATGGTCGCGGGTTCGATTCCCGGTAACGACAACATCAATTTAGAAAAGTAATATGTATGAGTTTTCTATCACTTATATGTATCGCTGCGCCCACCTTCATTGTCCACCCTAGTAGGGTGGACGGAAGTGTTACGGGATCACCGACGAAAATTAAGTTTTGTTTTCAGCAACAATTCTATGATTAAATTTTTTGTTGAGAACCGTTAAGATAGTTCACAAAACAGAAAAAAATTTGATTTTGTTGTGTAATTTATGCGAAAAATCATACTCTGATGATATATTTCCAGTATTCTGGTTAGAATTTCGTGTGTGTAAAATCGCAAACCGCCATGCACTTGAAAAATTTACATTAAAATCGATCGTTGCCATTCCCAAAATTAAATTGCCGAACGAGTTTGAAATCGCCATACATAATAACCCTGTCTGGCGGCAGTGAGGGTGTACACATTTTAGGTCGGTTGGTTGGTTGAAAACTTATAATTTAAACAGAGGAGCGCCAATTTCGGATACTCCGCAAAATACATAATCATGTCGCACATCACTTTGTCGTTGACGACTTTTCACTTTCACAACCCATGATTGGATACATTCAAAAATACTCGTGAAGAATTATCGGTTAAAGCTATAAAATGTTTACAATCTCTAAAAAAATAAAAAAAACATAAAAAAGTGTAAATTTATAGATATATTGTAAATAAATAGTTTTTTTTTTATTAGTTTTGCATTTACTAAATATGAAATGATTAACTTTAAAGTTTTTTTTTGCGTTTTTGCGAAAATAAATGACTTATTTTTCTAATGCAAAAACTTGGCGGATAAATAGACAAAAATTTTGTTTTTCAAACTTTATCTTGTTTTTCTGCCGGCGTTAATTTTTTTGCGCTTTTATTGTTAACATTAATCAAATAATCGAAAAATAGTTAAAAATTTAAAGAAATTACATGTTTTGATAGAAAAAACAAGCATTTTCTTGTCAAATGCGTCAATGTTGGAGATGAACAAAAGTGATGAAATGCGCGTTGAACGCGTATAGAATGTATCGATGATCACCAAAGAACATATGTTTTCTTCACATCACTAGCATATTATAAAATAGCTACGGCGCGTACTCATGGTGAAGGTGACTACAGAAATAGACACGAATATTATTTGGAGATAAGAGGAGTGCCTACTGCAGGTCCCTCTGCCAAGTTTAGCTTGTACCGATTGAGAGAGGAGTGCCTATCTCTGGTCTCTTGGCCTCTATTTTTCCCTCGTGCCGCTCAGAACCTAAAGCAGAACCCTCTACCGCTTGCTTTTTTCATTGATACCGCTCAGAGCGGATTGTCCCTCTGCCACGCTCATTCTCTGGTGCCTTTGAGCTCACATTCTTGTGTCGTACCGCTTAGAGAAGAGTGCCTACCTCGGGTCCTTCTGAACCGCAATATTTTCTTGTACAGCTCAGAGAGGAGGCTTAACGCCTGTACCTCTGCCACGTTTATTTGGTCGATCCCCTCAGAAAGGAGTGCCTATCGAAGGTCGCTCTAGCACGTTATATTTTATTGTACCTCTCAAAGAGGAGTTCCTGCCACAGGTCCCTCTACCACATTAATTTGGTCGTAATGCTCAGAGAGGAGTGCCTATCGAAGATACTTTTGCCACGTTTATTCGCCTGTACCGTTTTAGCGAGGAGTGCCGCATTGTTGTTTTATTTCTTCTATTTAACAAATAAAACAACGCAGCTAACAATTTTCTGAGCACTCATAAATTATGAGTCTTAAAAGACCCCAAAATATATGCTTTTTGTGAGTGCTCATAATTTTGAATCCCAAGTTAATCATATTTGGTACTTTTTTATGAGCCTATCAAAAATTATACTACGAAAATACAACTAGTCACTAGTGACTGTTTTTTGAACATTCAATTACACATTTACACATTTTTTGCAGAGTTTTCTGAAGTCTCAAAAATAAGAGTACATGTATTTTTAGGAACCTTTTTAAACCACTCTAAATAGGCTCAGAAATAAGCATGATTTTTAAATGTTATTAATTTTAAATTTTCCTCGAAAACTACTCAAAAAAAGCTCATTAAAAACTCATATAGAAGGCGCAGAAAGAACTCAAAATTGAGTCTTGATATACTCCAAAATCACTCCGAAAAAGAGTAAAAGTTACCCTTAAGCTCTAAATTTTGAGTCTTTTGAGAATGCTCAGAAAGAGGCTTCACCTGCAAAGAGAAACACCCTCTTTTTGTTATGATTTTAGAGGGTCTCAAGACTGTATTTATGAGGCATTTCGGACTCCAATTTTATACTGCGAAGGCATAGTTTAAGAAAATCACTTCAAAAAAATGAAAATTTCCCCTTCTTAATCTCAAAATTATGAGCTTTATAAGTCAGAAAGATGCTTCACTTGCAAAGAAAAACTGCATATTTTTTGTTATGATTTAAGAGGGTCTTATATGTGTGGTCTTAAGACTCTTTTATGAGTCATTTCGGACTCTAATTTTACATTGGGAAGGCATATTTTAAGAAAATGTATGCTTAAATACCAGAGCTTTTACCAACTTAAAACAAACTCATAATATTTCCAAGGCAGTAGTAGTGTATAGTTATAAAATATATTTTAATACATCGCAGGTTAAATGAAAATGTTATTACATTTGCCCGCCACTTAGAGAGTGTCGGAAATTGAATTTATATCCATATTTTTTTCATATTTTTATTTTTTTTTTGTATAACCCAAAGGATGCATGCATTCATTTTCATTTTATATTTTATACATACATAATGTTTTGTAAATGTATGAATGTGGAAGTGGGTGTGTTTTGTGGAAATATAAGTATATATGTGTGTGGTGGTGGCAAGGAGGTTATTATATGAAAGTGTACAACTGAGATTTGTTTGATGCGATATGAGGTGACTTTGTGACTTTGTAAATGAGGCGGGTGTGAGTGATGTATGAAGGTGACAGTGCAGCAATATTTTGCCTAGAGCATTGTTTCATACACACTATGAGTGTGGGTGAGTGTGTGTGAGGGAATGGCATGTTTTAACACACCATATGTTATTTTACGCTATAATACTTAAGTGACTTAACTTTATCTTCTTATTGTTTTATGTATGTGATTTCCGAGTGTTATTTATGCTATAAAGAAGATTTTGATTTAATTTGAAAAAGTTTATCATAAAGATTTTTTTTTTTTCCAAATGAACAAATGGACCCCTTTGTTTTGTAATGTCATTGTTCATGTTATTAACAATAGCGGAAATTTGGTTAAATTTCATTTATGTTAACAAAACAAAAAAAAAAAAAAATAAATAATAAAAATCAGTACTGCTACTTAGTCTATATACTTCCGTTTTTTTTTTTTTTATAAAGAACCATACTTTGTCATAAATTTTGTGCTCCACAAAGTTTGGATGAGTCAGTTAAGTTAATATTCCACCACATAAGCGTATTGTCATTTTTGAAACCATAAACTAATTTTCTGACATTTCCGCTTCCGTTACAACGAGTCAAACGAACACTGAAACAATTTTTGCAAACATATACATGTTTTATGAACCCACGTACAAATAATGGTATATAGAGAGGATGCAACAACTACTTAATACACTAATACCACTGCTAAAAACTTTATGTCATTTTCATTTATAAAACTTCATATACGAATTTTAAATTAAAATTAGGGGTGCCGATCCCGAAATTCCGATACCGAAAATAACGTGATTTTAGGGATTTATAAATCCTGTAATCCCGGGATTTTTCACAGATAATCTCGGGATGTTTTATTTTTTAATTTAACTATTTTTTCACATTTTTTTTTTTTATATATGACACGTGTTAAACAACGAAAACAAAAAATAAAGCATAAAATGCTTAATTTACACGATAGATACGTTTCAGAAAAAATCGTGGTAAATCGATTCAAAAAAGTTTGTATTTAAAATCGTGTAAATCGAAAATCGACAACTGCTGTATATAAAGTAATTTTTTAATATATATATTTATGAAAATGAAAATTATTCAAGTTCGAGGCCATACTCTATATGTCTTTATTAGGATATTGTCCTAACAAATAATCTATAGAGTTTTGTTAGAGTTGTTAGGACAATATCCTAATAAAGAAATATAGAGTATGGCCTCGAACTTGAATAATTTTCATTTTCATTGCACAATTAAAGGTCGAAAAAAAACATAATATTTATTTTTAATAAAAATTATATCAAACTAATATATATTTATTTGTTTTAATGCAAAAAAAAAATGTAAACAAAACAAAAATCTACCAAAATTAGTTAATTTAAAAGCAAAAACTTAATTATAAAATTCATAAAACTAAAAAATAAATATAAATCCTGGAATAACATAAAAATCCATAAAACCAGGTATTATTATAAATTAAGGTAAAAATCAATAAAATCAGTCCACTATTTATTAATAAAAAATAATAATTCAGTGCATTACAAGAGATCAGTGCATTTCAAACAATAAAAAAAATATTTTTTTTTTTTTAATTATGAAAAAAAAATTCATACATTTTCTTTTGTGTTTAATATTGTAAAAAAAAAATAAATTTAAATAAAATTTATTCCTAATCATTTTCGCTTTCTATTAATTCGTCATCAGTATTTCTCGATAACAACTCTTATCCTTCTGGTTAGTGACGAATCACTTTCATCACTCGATAGTAATTCAAAAGTTTCTGTTTCGATGTTAGCCGTAACTACAGTCCGCGAAAGTTTGGAAATATATTTTGTTATACGAAACTGTGACGAATTATTGTTAAATTCTTTATTTACAAACAACTGTTTAAGCTGGATAAATTCATATTTAACAAATAGAAACCAAAGAGTTCGTTTCAATAACTCTACGTCTTTGAATATTCTGGTCAAATCTGGGGGTGCCTCAAGGAAGCCATCTTTAACCAATTTTGTTTTCGCTTTTTATTAATGATTTGCCAAATAATATACAATTTTCTAATGTTCTTATGTATGCTAATGACGTTAAAATTTTCCTTTCTTTCAAAAATGATTCTGATCAAATCTATCTTCAGCAAGATTTAGATAACTTCTTTGAATGGTGTAGCTCAAATTTAATGGACCTGATATATATGTATTTCTCTAGAAACATTAGCACCCATGGTCTCTATTCTTTAGGTGGTTTTCAGCTAGAGTTAGTGGATGTTTTGTTAGACCCTAAGCTTGATTTTATTCAACATATTGCAATGACAACTAATAAAGCTCGCGGTTCTCTCGCTTTTATAAAGCGATGGGCAAAAGAGTTCACCGACCATAACATCACTAAGCAATTGTACATGTCTCTGGTTAGCCAAATTTTAGAATATGGCTCTGTTATTTGGGATCCTCAATACCAGATATACATCGATCAAATTGAGTAGGTCCAGAAACAGTTTATTTTATTCTGCTTACGAGATTTTTACCGTGATACTGTTAAAAATCTTCCATTATATGCAACTGGACTAACACATATTAAACTGCCTACCCTGAAAACTTAATGGCGATGTTTCATCCGAGCTTATAAATGATATAACATTCAACGTTCCTCGACGTACAACCCGAAATTTTAACCCACTATACCTTAAAGTATTTCATCAAAACTATGCCAATGCTGATCCTGTTAGAAGAATATGTGCTGATTTTAATAACCTCTACAATTTATTTGATTTTTCAATTAATGCAAACATTACTAAACGTAATATAATTCGTTTCTTAAATAGCTAAATTGTTTTTATTGTAATATTTAAACTTTTATTGTAATTTTTATATTTTAAATTGTTAAAACACAGTCTGTAAGGATTTATTCCATAGATTGAATAAATAAATAAAAAAAAGAAGTGGTATTATATGGCAGGAATATAACTTGAACCTTTTCCTGTTCTAAATCTTGAGGATTAACTGGCGCATTATCGATAAAAATCGAAAAAAATCCTGTAAATCGATGTAATTTCCATATTCCTCGATTTACACGAGAAATAAAAAAAACGTCATAAAGCGAAATCGTATAAAAAAATTGTCATGTAAATCGAGGGATAGGTATATTTACCTTCCTAAATTTTGAAAATCCTAATTAAGCTTTTATAATATTAAACAAAAGTAAATAAATCTAATTTATATCAATTTAATTATTTGAAATAAAATCTTATTTCACTTTGAAAGAAAAATTGGAATCATTTTTTAACCTTCCAATATAATTTAATTAAAATACTTTTCAATTAACAGACTCATAAGAATATTATTTTATTTTTAAGATCATTAACAAATTTAATTTTTACATCGTAAACTTGTTAAAGACATATCATAGACCCGATACACATTGTTCAACCAACTTCGCAGATGTACACAGAAAAAACTAAAAACGGGTTTCAATTAAAAAATTTATTGAATCAATTAATATTTTAAGTGATTTTGCACCTATCATGGCAATAATACTATCAATTAAACCTGTTATTAAATTAAGAAGGAAAAAAAAGTTATAAATAACTTCTACAAAAAAAAATATGATACTCACAAAAAAGTGTGTGATCTATACGTTGGTATGTGTGTTTTTTGCAATGCTGAGTCTGTTTGTGTGTGTGCTTGTTTTGTTTGTGAACTTCAAATGTATTTGGCATTTTATACTGAAAATTTTCTATTTATGCATACAGTGTATGAAAAAATAATATGATAATTGCGTCTAAAATAAAATATGTATTTATATATTTAAAAGTCAATTAAAATATTAATTAATTAAATTAAATATTTGTTTAGAAACAAATTCAATTCAAATCAAATCTTTAATTAGATATTTGGGTTGATAATTTTTTCTGTGTATAGAAAAATGCTTCATTAAGTAATTTGTGTAACTTTCTTTGCCCCCTATTGAAAATATTTGCAAACAAAGTTGAAACTTTTACACAATATAAATAAAAGACGGTTGAAGATATTTAAAAAAATTTAATTTTTTACAAAAAAAAATCAAACAGATATGAAATTTAAATTTTGTAAATTAACCGTTTTTTATTTTTTTTTTTTTTTTTGAATAATATCGTGTATTTTGAACATTTTTTTAAAATTGTTGTATGGTAACCCTGATATTATAATTTGAATAAGTATTTTAGTAATTAAATAAAACCCAGCCATTATTTATGTTTTGAGTCAAAACGGAATAAAGTCTGGAATATTTTCGACTTTTTGAATTTAAAAAATTCATGGTCCGATCGGTCAGATTATCAAAACGATGCACAATTGATGAACTAATTTTTAGCGGAGAAAATATTTTGACATTGTCTCACTAACAAAACAATTAAAAATATGTAATATTAGGCTTTTCTTTATTTTTAAATAATTTTTAAAAAAAAGTCGCATCAATAAATGTAAAAAATAGATTTTTTCAAATAATTATTTGCCGACTCTGAACAGCAATCTTCCACAAGTTTATATTCACACTATGTTAATTTAGTTTAAGGTTTTCAATCCCCTTAATTGTATTTATCAATTAAAAAATATGACAGTTTCAAAATACTGGGTTGAAAACGGAACACTTGGTCAAAAATGACTTAGTAGTTTTTGTTTATTTTTTATATACTTGAGATGTGAATAGTAACACTTTCTATTGAATTATTTTATTAGAAGGTTTTATATGAACTAAAAAAATATAAATAAATTTGTCCCGAAATCCGAAAAATCCCGGAATCGAGAAAAATCTCAGAATCCCCCAAAATCCCGGGATCCCGAAAAATTTTATAAAAATCAGTCTCGTTCGGCACCCTAATTACAACACATCACAAAAAAAAAAAAAACTTACAAGGGAGGTATCCTGACCCTAACTCAGAGATTTTAATAAACTTTGGATATGTTGTAAAGCAGAAAAAAAAAAGAGACACGTAATTTATTTAAGCTGCCCAAGCTTACGTTTCGGGGTTAAAAATGCATTATTTGTATGAGAACTCATCTTTAGTTTACGAAAACCGGAATTATTTGTATGCAGGTTTAAATTACTCAAGAAAACAAAAATTTTAATACCCATATTGAATATATAGTGGACCCAGAGTTGCCAGATTTTTTAATTATTTGAAATATAGGAGAAAAGCATATTCGGGAAAGTCACATAAAAACCGAACGGTTTCGAATATCAGAAAAAGCTCAGACACCCCCTCGATTAAATTAAATAGGCATTGCTATGCATCATGTTTAGCTTAATACATGCTTAATTCCTTAATAAAATGCTAGATTTAATGTTACTCAAATCACATTTAAAAAAAAAATAGTTGAATGTGTTTGGGCATAATTTGAACACCAATGAATTTGTCTATAGTTACTTTAAATAGAACGAAATAACTCTTGTATCTGTGTATATGCTTATACAAAAATTATAGTATCGAGTAAGAATTCTTTAGAAAAGCGGTTGTGATTGCAGCCCCAACAAAAATTTATGCAGACTACAAAATTTCGCTAACAGGCTTGCCTAAAATTACCTATTTTTTATCTTCAAATCTAAAGCACCATCACTGAAATCGATTTTATCTTCTAGCGGACAAAAATCATCTTATGTTGATTTATCAGGGGTATTGGACTCTCCAGGGTGTTATTGTAATAAAGTTCGAAAACAAAACGCTTTTTCAAAAGCACTTTTTTTATTTATAAAACTGTTCAAAATTAGAAAGCAATTTTCTAGAAAGTTCGAAAAATCAAAAAACGTTAGACTTTTAAGAACGAATTTTTTTTTACAAGAGTTACAACATTTTCTCTTACATTTATTAACAATTAGTGTTCTCTATGTGTAATAGCAACATTTAATTATGATCTCAAACCTGATATTTCAAAATGCAATTTTAAAGATAAGCATTGCATACAAAATTTTCGAATCAGTTTATAAAATAACCGCCAGAACTTTCGTCATATTCTTCACTTGAATCCAATTCCTGAATCCCATCAAATTCGTCTGAAACTTTGCCGTTGTCACAACAATCTTAATGTGTAAACAAAAATGGTAAACGAACGATTTTTTAATGGTTAGAAAATCATTTTAAAGTTTGCGTGTACAACGCTTTGAGAACGGTATTAGATAACATCCTCACACCGTAAAATATGGATACACTCTTATAAAATTTTGCTAACATCTACTCTTTTAAATGCATACCACATTATGAGTTGGGTACTACTACTATGAGTTGGGTAAAAATAGCCACAATGCGTAAAAGCAAAATATATAAACACATTTTGTTTTAAAAGCAATAAACACAATGTGTTTAAAAGTATGTTTTTAATTGTAACAAAAAGGTTTAGCGACATTTAAATTTGTTGAAATTTAAATTGTTTGTGTTTAAAAAACTATAGTAAATGCATAAACCTCTGCGTAAGATGTCTAACGACACGCTTAAAAATGCACAAATATTTTAAGAATATGTTTTTATTAAATACTGCACATTAGTCCCTTAAAATAAAACTAAATAAAAAGTTTTCAGATTCTGAAAACAATAGCAAAAGTTTTCAGATTCTGTATATAAGATGTAGAATAAACAGATTTTTCTATATATAAAAGTTTTTAGAATCTTAGAAGTTTTTCACACAACAAAACTAGGATTTAAAAGAATTTTAAAGAATTTTCTATGGAAAAGGTCTTCAGAATCTGACAATTTTTCTAAAATAAAATCTCATCTGAATTTAATTAGTTTTCTTAAGCAAAACACCTCAGTGAAATTCCTCACAGTTTCAAGGTTTTTCCGAGGGAAAAAGTTATATAAATCTGAAGGTTTTTCTAAAAGGAAACGAAACATAAAAAATTACCTAAGGTGTGTGTCATTGTGTTCCGCTTTAGTCTGTCTACCTGAATACCATTATACAGGAATATCACTGGAAATCTCTATAAACATTTAGTTTACAAACACACATTTAATCTTTACTAAATTTAAATATTTATTTTGTCTTTAATTAATAGACAATTACTTTGACAACACAACGGTGACAGCACAAGATTTAAGTTTTTGTAATTCATAATGTATTCAAAATTAAGTGAGATTTTGGCGTCCTTTTGTCTTATATATGAAAAACAGATACAAAAATCCACAATGTATTCAAAATTAAGTAAGTTGTTGGCTTCCTTTTGTCTTATATATGAAAAAAATATACATTATCCTTCCATAGTTGATTTTTTTATACAAACTTTGTACTTTTGAGTATCATTTTCCTCGTTCGTACTACAGCTTGACCTGCCGCGACATCTACTTCATTCTGCGTATATCTTTCAATATGAGCACAATTTTTTTTTAGCAAAACATTAGTAAAATATTAGTTCAAGACAGTTAAGTGCTGAATAAGTATAACTAATATTTTGGCTGAAAACACAATTTCAGCAACAAATTTTCCTGAAATATAGTATACTTGATTTACAAGACGTTTTACTAACTTGTCTACTAACTTAATTTTTTGAGTGTACTAGTAGAGGGAAAAATATTTCTTTTTTATCAAGGTTTGCTTTTGATCTAATATCAGCGAATGCCCTTCATTATGTTGGATTCATTGGTTTAATGAATAAATAAATGAAAATTTCATTAACTAAATGAACTTCATTAATTAAATAAAATGTAACACAAATTAAAGCAGTAGACGGTTGATAGTAGGGTTGACATTTATTCGGGTTATTCATTTGTTCGAATAAACGATAAAATAACACAGTTAAACACATAAAATTTGTGTTGCCAATTCGGTTAATTGATTAACCGATTCCTCGATTAATCGCCTGTATTTTGGTTAATGTCGAAACAAATAATTTAAAACTCAAAGAATTATTCGATCCGATCAAACCGTTGATATTGATCGATTAATCGGTTAAATTGTTTATATGAATTTTTTGATCAATCTTGTCAATTTCATTAAGTTTGGCGAAAAAATGTCAAAAGCTTAGAAAAAAGAAACACTAAATAAAATATCATCAAATTAAAAGCAATCCTTAGCCTCTTGATAACATAGTTTTATCGAAATTAGGTAGACAATTTGGTATTCTGTTTTAATTCTTTTAAATATTCAAATAAATGCAATTCAATATTTTTCTGTATTTCAAGACAAGGTTGAATTACGATGTTACACAACTAAATTAATTCTATAGAAATTCGGATATCGTTTCCATCTCCCAAGAACATTTTTTACAATCGGTTCCCAACTACAACAATTCTCAAACATTTTCCAGTGAAAAACGTAAGATATACCGAAGTAGAACCATTTTCAGAAGCGGGTTAGTAATACACACAGAAAATACACTCTGTAGTAGCAACCGCATTTGTAGCCAATCGAATGATTGGTTGTTGCGACCGAATTTTACGGTTTTAATAAAAATCATTCGATTGAAACAACAGAAATTATGGCGCGACAATAGAATTTGAATTGGCCTCAATAGAAATTAGGTGATAACTATCAAAAAATCGATAGCTACAACCGAACCATTCCTGCTTGTTTACTGAGTTTTTTTCGGATCAGTTTGGAAGCATTAAAAAAAAATCATCGGTGTAAAAACCGACACTGGAAGGGGTCATAAAGAAAAATTATATGTTCCACAAGCCGCTCATTTAAACTCATATATTTTGAAAATGGTAACTCCTGTAAGTTCGCAGGACTTTTTAAATGTAACTCTAAGGATGTATTTCAACTGAACAACTCTGATAACCAGGGCAAGTTTAAAATTAAAAAAAAAGTTAAAAATGACAAGCAAATTATGCACGAAAAAAATGCAGAAATGGCATAATAATTAACAATGTTAAGTTTTCTTTGATCTTCTTTTATTTAATTCTTCTTATTTTAAACGAGCTTACGATCACTTATTTATTAACTATAATTATTTACTTCCAATATTTCGTCTCCACATTAGGCGACTTCTTCAGGGAGCTATTATTACAATTTGATGGAAAAGCTTCTTTTAATAATTAAAGACTTATATACATATAACAATTTTTTTTAAAAAAGGCGGGATATCAAAATAATTTTTTTATTTATTTCCAATAATTTTTTTTATTTATTTCTAATATTTCGTCAAAAATATTTTTGATTTCACGCCTTTTTTTTTAAATTTGTTATATCTATATATTTTTTTAATTATTAAAACAAGTTAAGAATTTACAATCGTTTTAACAAAAGATATTAAGCTCGAAGAAAAATCATATATAACAAGTTTTTCAATCAATTGTTCCCTGAAGAAATCACAAAATGTGGAGACGAAATATTGGAAATAAATAATTATAATTAATAAGTAAATGATCTTAAGCTCATTTAAAATAAGAAGAACATAATAATTAATATTATTCAAATTAACATTATTAAAAACCCTAATATTTACTAAAGGTACATATTAAAATTTTGCATTTACTTTTATTTGCGAAATCGTGAAATATGAAAAATTTCAACTTTAGGAATATTATAGCATCTTTCGAAACGTCCCAGTAAAATAGTAAAATATAAATAACTGGTTGCAGAACAACTTATACTGTATTAAAGCAAGTTCTAATTTCAGTTCTGCAACTGGTTCTTTTTATATTGAGTTTGTCCTATTTGCAATAGGTTCTTTACCGCCAAACAAGAACAGGTTGCTTTCAAACCTGTTCTAGGACCAGTTATAGATTATTGTTGTTTTTACAAATTGTAATATAACAAACACACATACATGCACTGATATGCAAGGTATATCGATATGTAAAATTTTTGTTTTTCAAATAGTTTTGATTATATAATTAGGGTTACCAGAGCATTCAATAATTGACTAAGGCAGACAAAAAGACTCTCATAGAGTTTATTTGTAATGTCTCGGTTTGAGTTAAGACGATTATATTTTTCTATTGCAGACAGCTGAGGATTTGGGTGGTCCCAATGAAACAATTGTATTGTCTATCATAAAAATGGTCAAACTTTTTAAAAAAGCAACAAATAAAATCTAATATGACAATATCATATTAGATTTTTGCACTTGAGGGAGAACAATATTTTAACTAAATAAAGGGTGGTTAAATTTCAAGGGCCGATGTTGATTTTGAATAAAACACAAACTATTTAGGAAATTATTGTAATTTTATTTTATTATGATATATTGGTATTACTCAATTATGTATGTGTCGGGTCAGATCGCCAGTCACAGTACCACTCACTGTACCATCACTGTTAGTAGTGTCGTCACTGTCATTGTTAATCCCTAGTATTAGTTGTTGTTGTCTGTTTTTTGTTTTGTCTATTGTTCATATGTGCTTTACTGTTTGTTATTGCTAGTTAATAACAAATTAGTAAACGCACATATGCACTCAATGTACTGGCTACTCTTAGTCTCTCTAAGAATAACGGTCCAGCTTTTTTGTCTGTTTGTTATGTACTTGTTATTTTGTGGTTCTTAAAAATTTGTTATCATTGATTTTATCATTACAATTTTAACTTTTAATAAACCAAGATCGATAATAAATTAAAATACGTGTTTTTAATTTTATTAAAGTAAAAGTTTTTTTTTTTACCGAACATTTTTGGCGACCGTGACAGGACGGCCTGTGTGTTAACGAAATAAAAATAAATTTAATAATTTTTTAATTCGGTTTTAAAGAATTTCATGGCCCGTAGAGCCAATACAATAAAAAACAATTTTAGTGGAAAATTTTATTTTTTATGGCACATACAGCCACAACAAATTTAAATAAAATTTTGTGATTTGGTGCAACAATTGTGGTTCGGAGTAAAGTTTCGTCGTTGGATATTCATCACAACCTCTGCTGCTACAGTTGCTGTTTTTCGTTCGTTTGGAGTTCTTTGCCGACGTTAACCACTGCCGCTATACAATTTCATTTGGAACAAAATTAAAAGTGATTCTTTTGATTTTGTAATTACAAAAAAGTTTTGTTTTCGTGGTTTTTTCATCGAAATAAGTTTTGCTGAAAAATAAAATAATTTTGTGTAGCCCTTGTTAAAATTTAAATTTTTTCGATTTTTAAAATTTGGAAATTAATTTATTGTGCCGTTATTTTAAGTACATAAGTGGTACATAAATAAAAATAAAATTTTGGTGCCTTTTCATCTATATACAAAGGTAAATACGCGTTTCAATTCCAAAGTGGTCCCTTGACAAATTTTAAAGTTTTTTTTGTGGTTTTTATTCAAAATGGTGAACGATGATGCTACCGCCAGCTCAGCTTTGGCATCGTTAGAACAACAGAGAACCACTATGAAAAAGAACATATCAAAGCTACATAAGAAAAATGAAAAAGATGGCGACAAAGTGGATGCAACCATTTTGCAATGTCGCCTGCAAATTTTAGAAACTTATTTTAAAGAAATTTGTGAAGTTCAAGGACAAATTGAAAAGCTAAATCCAGCTGATAATTGTCGTAGTGATTTAGAAGAAGTTTTTATCACATCGAAGGCAAAGTTATTATCACTTTTAAATAAAAGTCGTTGCTCTACTTCAGCGGAACATAGTTTTCTAAATGCTTCAATGTCTGGAGCGCCACATCAATCTCGTTTGCCCTCGTTAAAGTTGCCCCGATTCGACGGAAAATACGCTGATTATAAGCGATTTATATCAACGTTTCAAAACATGGTCCATGATAATTCGCTGTTAACTCCAGTGGATAAATTTAATTATTTGCTGAGCTGTCTTTCTGGTCCTGCCCTAGCTGTGGTAGAGCCGTTCCTGGTTACAGATGAAAATTACCCGAAGGCCCTGGAACGGTTAAAGGAACGCTACGATAATAAGGTACTTATATTTTGGAACATATTACTGCTCTTTTTAATGTTTCTCAAATGTCCAAGGGTGACTGCGTTTCATTGCGAAACATAATCGACACTGTTTCGGCTATTCGTGGCTCTCTTTTGTCTCTTGGCTCCGAAATGGACGTTATGAATGCGATTATAATTCACATGGTGTTGCTGAAGTTGGATGAAGGTTCCAGGCAAAACTATGATGAAAAGCAAGAATTTAAATCACTGCCTTCTTGGGATACCTGCTACAACATTTTAAGTAATCGCTGTCAATTTTTAGAAAGCCATGGGAAGAAATGTGAAACAGTGCATAAACCTAGTGGTTCAAAGCCAAAGTCGAACTTCAATCGTTCAGCGAATACGTTTGTAAATTCTAAAACCGAGTTGACGTGTTCATATTGTAGTAGCACTGATCATTACATCACAACATGTTCCTCGTTTTTATCGCTTGTAGTTTCGGAACGTTTTAATTTTGTAAAACGAAATGGGCACTGCATAAACTGCCTACGAAAGGGTCATTTAGTTTCGAAATGCCCATCCAAATCTCGTTGTCGGGTTTGTCATGAAGCTCATCATACAAATTTGCATATTTATGCAGTTCCTGATAATACAGCACCGCCATTCTCCAATGGTGCCCTAAATCAAGCACCATCTTCTAGTCAAGGTAACCCAGTTTCGTTGGTAGCTCGGTCATTCAAAAGGTCATCATACCAACTGCAGTGGTTCTTATCAAGGACAATTTTGGTTCTTTTATACCGGTAAGAGTATTACTTGATTCCTGTTCTGAAATAAATTTCATTACAGAAGAAGTTGCAAAAAGGCTCAAGTTACAATTTCAACCAGAACCTCAAGGTGTTTCTGGTATTGGAGAAATACAACAAGCATCAAGTTTTCTGTTGCAGCCACAATTAAATCTCGTATTGGTTCGTTCCAGTGGTCCTCAGTCTTTGCGGTATCCAAATCAATTTCTGCTCAACAGCCTGGCGAATTTATTGAAACATCAGATTGGAAAATACCTGAAACGATACAACTCGCAGACCCTTTGTTCTACAAGCCACAACGAATTGATTTATTGCTTAATTCTGAGGTGTTTTTTTGCAATGTTGCTAGATGGACGCATTTCTTTGGGAGATAGCAAACCTTGCCTTGTCAATACTGTGTTTGGCTGGATTGTTGGAGGCAAATTCACTTCTCAAACAACTTTGTCGCCTCTTACATGCAACTTAAGCACTTTATCTTTAACGGAAACATTGGACAACCACTTTGAAAAAATTTTGGGAAGTTGAAGAGTATGCCAGTGGTTCCAAAATTCTTAGTGAAGAGGAGCAAAGGTGTGAACAGCATTTTGTGGACAACGTTAATGTTAATGCTGATGGTCGTATACAAGTAAGATTGCCTTTTAACTCAATGCAGATTATTGGGTGAGTCTTTGAAATTTCTCGTAGAAGATTTTTGTTGCTCGAACGTAGATTGGAACGTGACTCTATTTTAAAGTCAATGTATGTCGATTTTATGAACGAATATATGGCTCTCGGTCCTATGTCACCCTACGATCAGCCGTTGCACTTCCGTATTATATTATACCACATCACTGTGTATTAAAACCTCAAAGTACTACAAACCAAACTTCGAGTTGTCTTTGATGCATCGGCTCGTACTGCTTCTAATCATTCCTTAAATGAAATTCTCATGGTTGGCCCAACAATACAACAAGATTTGATCACAACTTTGTTTTCTTTTCGTCTGAAACCGATTTGCGCTCACGGCTGAGATATCAAAAATGTACCGTCAATTTCTAGTTGATCAACGCGATCGTAAATTTCAATTGGTTCTTTGGAGAGCTAATAAAGAAGAAAAACTTAAAATTTTCCAATTAAATACAGTTACGTATGGACTCTCAGCAGCGCCTTTTTTAGCAATTCGTAGCTTGTTTTATATCGCTGATCAAAATGAATCTTCCTATCCAATTGGTTTCACCAAGTACTTCGTGAAGATCTATACGTGGACGACGTTTTAACCGGCTCAAATAATTTTGAAGTTTTGAATTCGAAGAAAAAATGAAATTGTAAAAATTTTTAAGTTTGCATGGTCTTCAACTGGCAAAATGGAACAGCAATTGTCCTGAATTTGTATCAAATTCAGATGAAGAAGTTACTATTAAAAGGGTGGTGAAACGACGTCACTAAAACACTTGGTATGTCATGGAATCCCAGAAAAGATAATTTTTGGTTCGTTTTGATTTGCCCGATGTAGTTTGCCCCACTAACTAAACGTTCAGTTTTGTCAATCGTAGCTAGAATTTTGATTTACTCGGCCTCTTGAGCCCTATTGTTATTCGTGTAAATGCTGCTTCAAGAAATGTGGGTACAAAATATCAGTTGGGATGAACCCCTCAACTCAAGTCTTATAAACTTTGGCTCCAAATTAAGGAAGATTTGTCCAAATATCAAAATATACAAGTGCCTCGATATGTTTTAACTTCAGAAAATTGACTTGGCGAATACATGGCTTTGCAGATGCTTCGCAACGCGCCTTTGGATGCTGCATTTATTATCGTGTTTATTTAGATGGCTCCTATAGAACAACTTGCTGATTGCCAAATCAAAAGTCGCTCCAATAAGAATAAAGCTCAATCCTTGCCACGCCTCGAATTGTGTGCTGCGGTCTTGCTTAGCAAAACGTGGTCCAAAATCAAATCTAAAATATTAAATTTGTATCTTGTATTTTCTTTTTGGACAGATTCAAAAATCGTTTTACAATGGCTAAAGTTGCATTCATCAACACTAAATTGTTTTGTGTGGGCAATCGTATTTCAGAACTTCGGAGCAAACTCGAGATATTCAATGGCGACATGTTCCATCAAAAAGCAATCCTGCAGATATTGTATCCCGTGGTGGCAGTGCAGCAGAATTACCATCCACAATTTGGTTCAATGGTCCTCAATTTTTTCTTGTGCAAAGAGATTTTGTATTGGCCAACAAACTTAGTTGACAACGAGACAGAAATAGAAATTTGGAACGAAGAAAGCAGCCGTTTTCAAATGTACCACAAATGATTCACCAGCTATATTATATCATTATTGATAAGCATTCTTCATATTATAAATCATTAGAATATTTACTTATATTTTTCGTATTTTCAACACATCCCCAGTAGATCGTTCCCTGAAAGCAAAAGACATTATTCATCTGCAGTCCACCGAGCTGGAAACCACCTTTTGGAAAATCGTCGCGCACATACAAACATACCAATTTTAATGCTGAAAATCGAAGCGATTTCAAACAACGGTTTCGTTCAGCCATCCCTGCAAAAATTGGCTCCATTTTTACAGGACACCAAAATGCATAACAAAGAAATTAAACTACTTCGAGTTGGCGGACGC
>CM037854.1:135858040-135893274 GCA_021234595.1 Delia radicum
TTTTAATTTATTTTAAAATTTACTTTAAACAAATTTACAAAGTTTTAAAATTTAGAAAAATATCATTCAGTGAAAAAACGGAAGGTGGCAAGACTGTTTATTAGTTTCTTAAAAAAAGCATCAACATTATGGTGGTAAAATTTAGAAATTACGCAAGTATACTATGCTTGATCAGAATTTTGCAAGATTGTGAGATTTTTTTGCACTGAAATATTTTGCCATATCGACGGAAATAACTTGACAACTAACAAAGAAATTACAAATTGAGATGAAATATGAAATGGCTTCTATATGATGAAGAATTCGATGAAGAATCTGAATTAACCACTGTTCCTTAAGGTGTTATGATACTTGCTATTTTTTTGTATTTTTTCTATATTGGAGATTATACCATTAAAAATCTTGAAATGTCAAACAAATATACGTGTAGTATCGATAAATAATCTTAGACTCGCAAAAAAAAATATAAAAATTTTTAGCTTAAAATTGACATTTCCAGATTAAATGTTAGCACTGCTGCCAACTGTTTTAGTTTTTGATGAAAGTAGCGGGTTTTAACTTTTTTTTTTGCGATTTTTAGCTTTTTTTTGACGGTTTTTGTGGGAACAAAACGTGGACAATATTGTTTGTTTTGTTTACATTTTATTTTGAAATAAAAAAAAAGTATTTCTTGTTCTTTCTCGCATTTGTTGTTTCTTTCAGTTAATCCTCAAAAAAATCCAATACAAAAAATAAGCAAGTATCATAACACCTTTAAGAATATTTCTAAATATAATAAATATAATATCACAAAATTTTCGACACCTGTAGGCACAGACTTAAGATGTCTATAATTTATCACAGTTTTTTGAATTGATATAAAACGGTGGACAGGGTTAGGTAGATTATATTTAAAAAAATTTAAAAGTCAAAAAGTAAAAAAAAAAAAAATCTTGAAACTTATAAAAGTTTTTTCATTCATTTTACTTTTTGTTCATACTCTTTTCTTTCAAATTCAAACCAATGCAAAATGTGGCCCCTAGACTTGGGAGTAGGCTTGCCAGGTGGCCTTGTTTTCGCTTAATTACCAATAATTTTTAATGATCGTCAAGAATCACGAAAAAATATGATTGATCAAGATAACACCACCAACCAAAAAAAAAACAGCATAAAAAATAATTTTTTAAATTTTTTAAAAGTTTTCCGTGAACAAAGTTTTGCAAAAAGCAACTAAACATTTCATTAAACGTACATTACGGTAAAGGGGTTTCTTTACTATATTTCTTATAAATATATCAACGCTACAGAATAAATTACTCTGGAAAACTTTGGTAATAGGTGCGATGAAGTAATGCATTATCTTGTAATGTTACTTGTATCATTACTTTCCAATAAAAAGTAATAAGTTACCGATAATGCGTTATATAATACATTACTCTATAATGAATAATCCTCACGTTTAGCATTATTTCGAAACATAGAGTAATAAGTTACCGATAATTACAACACCCATTGATTACCTTGCAATGTTACCTCATTACCTTTTACATTATTTAAAAACATAAAATAATGACTTACCAATCATCAATTACATAGTGCATGAATTATAATCCTAAATAGTTATTAAAATATATTTTGAAAATCTATTTATAGGCACATTACTTTGTGATTTTTTGTAAGCATGAGGATAAGGTGTATAGTTTTTGATACCACGAACGAAAACCCGAAGTACAACAATTCATTTACATTTTAAGTAATCAAAATTTACAATCGGCGTTGCTAAATGCCACAAACTATTTTTCAAAATGGAAAATATTAGTAAACATCCAGAAACTCAAGCAATATATTTTACTCGTAAACGCAAACCATGTTTATTCCTTCAAACCGCTTGAAATTCAACAATGATGAAATAAATTGGGAAATAAAGTGAAATATCTAGGCATTATGGACCCTAAATTAAACTTTAAAGATCACATTCCTTATACAATAAACAAAATTAATATACACATCAAATTACTATATGCACTCATAAATAGGAACTCAATTCTCTCAGTGGAAAATAAACTTATAATTTTTAAAGTAATTTTTTCAATCCATCATGTTCTATGGAGCCCCAGTGTGGGCTAAATCTGCCAAATGTCATCTTGGAAAACTACAAATTTCTCAAAACAAATTGCTGAAACTTATTTTAAAATTACCTTGGCACTTTCCAACGAGAAGACTACACTATTTAGTTAACATGGAAATGATTGAACAAAAACTAAATCGAATTGTTGAGAACTTCAATTCCAGATGCCTAAATTCAGACTTTAATTATATCACCGAGTTGGTTCAATGAAAGTTTTAAGTTTTTTTTTTTGTTTTTAATCTATTTTATAAAAAAACGTTTTTTTTTTTTGCCTTAATAAGGTTTTTGTAAATTTTCCTTAACTTCACAATTATACTATAAAACATGTATATATTATTTTTGTATATAGTATTTCTAAGCAGAAAGGGATTATACCCTAAACTCTTAAACCTTATAACTTTGCAACTGTATTATTTAGTAATATTATTAAATAAATGATAAATGAAATGAAAATGAACTAAAAATATTTCATAATTGTATGAAACGGAATTTAATGGGAGACTTGTCTCAATATTACAAAAAAATTTTTAAATTAAGACATTTTTAGCAAATATGCTGACATTTTATTAATTTTCTAAAAATGTTTACTAAGCTTGCAGCGAACTTCGCTTATAACGAACTAATTGTCCGGTCCCTACGAGTCCGATATACCGTACTTCACTGTATTATTAAAATTAACAAAAATTACGAGGTTTCGAAAAAATTTATTTTTTATTTCATTTATTCATTTAATATACCCGAAATTATTCAGATACACTCTAAAAAATGATTGTAAATTTACTACCATAAAACGAGTAAGTTCATGTATTATTACTCAAATTCGGTAAATGTGTACATAAAAATGCGTAAACTATTTTGCGCACACTTTTATATACAATAATACCTATTTACAGTATTTTTACCAAGTATGTGTTTACAATTAAACACATTATGCCTAAAAGTAGTATTATTTGGTTAAATAAAATGTTTACGCCACAAAGGTTGTAAATATACTAACTTATAATAGTAATAAATATTTTGACAGTTTTTAAATTAAAAAAATTAAACAAATTAAAAAAGCCAAAAAAATCTAAAAAATTTAATTTTTTGAGAATTTGAATGAAAAAAATGTATAACTGTAGTATATTTGTGATACTGATTAGTTTATACTTTATTTCCAAGTGTTTGCCAGCCTAATTATGGAAAAAAATTTTCAAAATATAATATATGTACAGAGCTTTAAAGAATAAAATTCTTCATTCGATTTATTCAGTCGGTTTTTACTCAATCGATTTAAAAATAAAAAGGTACATATTTCGAAAACTAATTGAGCTGGAGGAAAAATGGCTGCTCCATTGTTCAAAACTCAACCCCATTACCCTACAACGATTCAAATTTCGATTTGACTGGCTGGATTCGTAAATCGCGTTTTTTCTCGAAAAGTAAACATCGCCTATGTTTCAAAAACTAACAAAGATAAATAAATGACACGGACAACTTTTTCCAATTTAAGCTATTTTTTATCAATTATGTTGATTTTTTTTTAAATTTTTCGCGATTTTTTACTTTTGCCGTTTTTAAATTTTGAAGTTTTTTCATTTTGGCGATTTTTTTCACTTTTAGCAATTTTTCTCATTTTTGGCGATATTTTTTATTTTGACGATTTTTTTTTAATTTTGGCGATTTTTTCAATTTTGGCAAATTTTAGTGATTTTTTTAGTTTTGGAGATTTTTCTAAATTCTGTCGTTTTTTTTAAATTTAAGTGATTTTTTACATTTTTGGCGATTTTTTCAATTTTGGAGATTGTTTTAAATTTTTGGGGATTTTTTTCATTTTGACGATATTTTTCAATTTTAGCGATTTTTTTTTTTTAATTCTGGCGATGTTTTTTCAGTTTCGCCGATTTCGGCAAATTGTAAATCGATTGAGTAAAAAATAGATTGAATTCCCAGTTATTGAATTCGCAATGATTGAATTCCCAACAATTGACTTCCCAACGATTGAATTCCCAATGATTGATTTCAATAATTGATAATATCGAATGAGCTCAATTGATTGAATTCCCCACTAGTGAATTCCAAATTAAGAAAAAAAATCATTCGATTTAAAAAAGTCCGATTTGATTTTTCAAAATAGAATTCAATCTTTGAAGCTCTGTATACCCTGCAGGAAGCTTGGGGTCAAGTGTCTCCAAGTCTCCACTTTTGTCTACTATTTTGTTGACATTGTCAACTAAGCGTCTACACTTTTTACTTTATTAACTCGCTAGTAAATCTATGGTTCTTATGTCTACATGTGGTCCCATAAGAACTAACGAGTCACTTGTGAATCTTTGGTCCAATGACTGCATATGGTCCCATAAGAACCACCTAGTCACTGGTGAATCTATGTTTATAATGTCTTCATATGGTGCCATAAGAACTACCTAGTCACTAGTGAATCTTTGGTTCCAATGTCTACATATGGTACCATAAGAACTACCTATTCACTACCTAGTCAATAGTTCTAATGTCACTAGCGATTTTCAATGACACGTACATGTTAAATGTCTATAGCAAATTACCATTGCCTGGGGAATATTTGGTTAGTAGTACTGGTGACACAGTCAATAGTGAATCAATACTTTTTCACTATTGACATTTCCTGCAGGGTAGGTACAACCACTTATATACAAATATTTTTTATTAAATTTATTATTATACAAAATATTAATAAAACTCTTTCTAAAAATTAAGTTTTTGTTTTATTTGAAAAAAATTTTGGGCTGTTATTCTTTCTTACCGCAAGGTAAAGATACGCATTTTTAGGGGGTTTTTTACGCATATAAAAATGTCTTTTTACGCATTTTATTCGTATATTTACAAGTAAAGCCTGTTTTTTTGCCCAAAAATTCAGTAAAATTATTAATTTATTTCTAAATTAAATTATATTTTTACGCACTTGCATAGTACATTTACACGCTTTTTGTTGACCAACTTACACGTATTGTGTGTATTTTTTTCATTTACACACATAGAGTAAATTTAACTAACTTATAGTAGGAGTTTCCTACTATAAGTTGGGTAAATTTCAACAGAAATTAATTAGAGGTATGCAATTCTGACTTCATCGGTATCAACAATCAACTTTAGTCGGGAATCCAAATGACAAACAAATTTTGTCAACATCTTATTTATGTTTAAAGATGTTTAAAATGCCTAATTTGGAGATGTCGATTGCTGTGTTTATAATATAAAATTTGTTCTTAACCCTATAACAGGCAAGCCCGACGTCAGGCATGGTATTTTAAATTGGCCATAAGTACGCTAAATGAGGTTTTTGTAATAATACTTTAACCTTTTTTTATAGAAAACTAAGCTTTTTTTATAGAAAATATTTTGTGAAGTGACTTTTTGTGTGCAAGGCGAAGCAAGAAAAGCATTAAAGTTAAAATTTCGTAAAATTTCAAAAAATAAATATTTGGAAATGAACACAATTTTCAAAAATATTAACATATATTTATGTTAGCATTAAACCGTTGATACTAAACACAAAGTAAGATTGAAGCTAAAACTTTTTCCAAAAGGCTCTAATTTTGGTATAAGGACATAAAGGACTCCAAAAGGATACCTGTAAAGGACATCGTCTTAACTTGAAAACGAATGGACGGATTTTTATGAAATTTGGCAAAAAGATTATATTGAGTAATATTAACAAAGGCTTTAATTAATCAATATAACGCTCATTTACTTCAAGAACGTCACAACTCAAAAAACATGATTTTGAGTTAATGACGCAGAATTTTTTCGTTATATCACGTATCATATTGTGTAGAAAAGTCGTATTGATATCTTGTATACTCACAACTTGAGAGAAACTAAGTGGATATTTTTTTTTTTTAAAGGTGGGAGTAAATTGAAAACTTTAAACTCGTTTCCTACAAAATAAAAATTTTAGAGTTATGACGTTATTGAAGTAAATGAGCGATTATGTTAAAGTTTATGTTCGTTTGCGCTCAATTTCGTGTTTTTCGTAAAACGAAAATAGCCATATCTTCCTAAGTAAAAGCACAAAAATGGTAATTTATGGGCTATTTCTTGGTAAGAGGAATAACTTATGCCTAAACTGATTTTTTTTTTTATTTATTAGTTTTTAAGATTCGCTCTAACCCTCTTTTGGCCCATATCGCCTAAAATAAATAACGAAAAATGTTTTTCGTGCCGAACAAGTGGTATAAATTCCATAGCAAAAATGTAAGACCGCTTTGAAGGTTAAAGAAAAAAATAAATTAAAAAATAATAATCCGATTTTGTGTTTGGAGCGACTCCTTTCCTGGACATTTTATGAAAATAGTTTATTATATCAAAAATTTAACAAACTTGTAATTGTTTTTTATCAAAGTTTTCAAAAAAACATAACTTCGATGAGAAATAATTAACTGTATTTTAGTACAGTGTTATATTAACGCCATATAGACAGTCGCAATTAATTTTTAATTAGTATGCATTTGACAAATTTAATTTAGAAATGTTTAAGGTTAAGAAGAAGAATAAACGTTTTCTTTAAAAATTATAAACACTATTACTTTTTAAATCAAACTAGACTAGTTCCTGCCTTATTATGGACAGGCTCATCAGTGATTTTCCATTTAAATTGTATTATTATTTGTGTCTTATAATTGTTAGATTGTCTCTATATGAGAAATTGTTCAACAACAGGCGGCTGTAAGAATCAAACCTGCGCTTATCTTACATTACAAACGTAACAATACCAAGTCATGACCGTTTAGCGATCACACCCAAGTATACCCTTGAATGTAATGCAGCTAAATTGTAGTTTTCTTTCCTATTAGCTTTTTCTGTTATTGTATACTATAATCAGACAACACTAACAACACAAATATTCTATTTTTTAGATTTTTGTTTATTTTTCTAATCTCCTCCGTCTCTATTTCACAATGTACGTTATCTAAAAAATCGTTAACCCTTATTTTTCCGGGGACAAATAAGACCCATGAAACTAATTTCTAATTATAACTACATTAAATTGATGCAAAATTACATATAATAATTATGAAATAATTAAATATTATTTTCATATTGACAGAATTTTTTTTTTTTTTGTATTCCCGCCTTTTTTAAAAAATTTTATTATGTGTATATACATTTTTTAATTATTAAAACTAGTTTTTTCAAATTGTAATATTTGTTCCCTCAAGAAGTCACCCAATGTGGAGACGAAATATTGGAAATAAATAATTAATAAATAAATGATCTTAAGCTCGTTTAAACTAAAAAGAATTATACGTATTATAAAAATAATTATTATATGTAACTTGATTCATATAGGGTTAATTTTTACACTTTTGGCCAAAAAAAGGCACACAAAAAAACAAAACCTCATTTCAATAACGAAAACAGCAGACTCAATTATTTTAATTGCTAAAATTGCAAAAACAACGAAACGTGATTAATCCAATTAGAAATTGATAGCACTTTTATTGAAGTTTTTCAATTAAATTTTAATATATTTAATTATGATTTTCAGTTCATTTGTATATAAATTTGAATAAAAATCAATTAATTGGGGTAAAATTTTTCACCGTCTCAAAAAGCCTTAAAGGGTGTTGTTGTCATATCAGAGGTTTTTTTATAGCTTGGATTTTTTAATATTGAATATAATGCATGTAATTCTTATTTAGCTAATAGATTTATTTAGACTTATGTGGACATATCCTCACAGAAATTTGTTTGTTTCTTTCTACTGAAGCCTAGGGACTATGACAAAAAAAATTGAATTTTTTTTTTTGTTGCATAATTTTGGACTATTTTATTTAACCTCAACACTTCTTAAAAAGATTTTTAATTTTATTTCTGAAAAGGTTTAGGTTAAGAAGCAAAATAAGAGTTTTTTTTCAAAATAATGAAAACAAATTTTCAATTCAGACTATACTAGTTTCTGGACAGGCGTCAGTCACCAGTGATTTTTCATTTTAAATGTATTATTATTTGTGTCTTATAACCGTCAGATTTTCTTTATAAGATACAATTTTCAAATTCTTGCATTACAAACGTAACAATACCAAGGTCATTACCGCTTAACGATGACACCCATTTTTTTAAATCTATTTTTAACATGTTTTGTTTAAAAAATTTGTTATTAAACAAAATTTAACTTTTAAATTAAATATTCAGATTTAAACTACTGAAATTCAATTTTTTAATTTAATAAAAAACAAACATAATGAGAATTTAAAATTTTAAATAATGAAAAAGTACTTATAACTAATACATATAAACATTTAGCCCTATAAGGATCAAGTTGCGCAAAATAAAATGCTTATGTAGCGGACATTTTTTTTTCCAATTAAACGCTTTATATTCTCTTCGGGTGGTCAAAATTCTAATTAAGTTGGTCTTTTGTATCCCGGACACTAAGGGTTAAAGATTTTTTGAACAAAAGTAAACATAATAATTGTCCAATAAAATTTAAAAAGTTAACAAATTAACTCTATATGAAGGGTTTCATACAATAACTAGTTTTAATTGAGTGAATATTTTTTTTTTAACAATTTAAATTCTTTACAATTTTGTAGTTATAATTAAAATTAAGTTTCATTGGTATTTTTGTCCCCAATCCACTATGGGTTAAATAGTTTTAGATAAAAATAAATATAATTATTGTCTTATTAAAGTTAAGTGATATTTTCCCGAAAATATTTCAAATTTTAATAAAAACATTCAAACTTTGTTCAATTTTTGACCAAAGACGCAATTTTTATAAAATGTCCTGGAAATTAATCGCTTCCAAACACAAACTCAAATTATTCTTCCTCCAATTTATTTTTTTTCTTTAATAACAAATATTATATTATAAAAATAGCAATCGACATCTCCAAGTTAGGAATTTAAAAAAATATTTTGAAATCAATTCAAAATGGCGTTTTTACTTTTAGATCAAATTCATGAGTCATTTTGGAGTCCAGGCTAAAGTGAGTTAAGATACTCGATGAAGTCATGATTGCATATCTGAATAATTTTGAGTATGTTAAATTTATATGTATATAAATAAAAAATTTATTTTTTTCGAAATTTTTTGAATTTTTAATATTTTCGTCTTTTCCAAAATGGGGCATTTTTGGCCGTCTTGCGGCACGGGTTACCGTTAAAAAAAAAATTTCTTTCATTTGGAACCAATAGGTGGTGGGTGGGTGCTAATTTTAGCATTTTTTCTTCAAGGTCATTCTTAACAAATTTTTAGTAGCTTTTTTTCTTGTTTTCCATTTTATTTCTATGAGTGTAGGCACTATTTTGTGTTTTTTGTAAGTAGAGAGTAGTGGGTTCGTATGTCTCTTTGCCATTGTGTACATTACTTTTGGTACATCGGAAACAAAAGTAACCCTTAGTGGGTTAGTCTGGTAATAAGTTGAAGCCTTGTTTTTGCAGAAAATTTCTGATAAAAGTTAAAATAAAAACTTTATGTTTTAAGTAAAAGGTACGCCATCTAGCGTTTTTTTTTTTTTTCTTCAACTAGTGCTTATTTCGTGAATGGTAACACTTAGCTCATGTCTGATTTGACAGATAATTAGTTTTATCCTTCTGAACGAATATGGTTGTGTATGCGCTTGAACAACGCTGGGAACATATTGCGACATTACTTTGAAAATCATGGTAATGTTGCAGAATGTGTGCGAAAATTCAAATCAGCCGCAAAGCTGATGTCGTTTGGCCACCTCGGAGCTGCGATTTGACACCGTTGGACTATTATTTGTGGGGTTCCGTCAAAGATAAGTGTTACGCCAACACGCCAGAGACAATTGACGCTTTAAAGGACAATATTCGTGAAGCCATTGGTGAAATACAGCTGCACACAATCGATAATTCGATAATGTGCTTAACAATTGGACCGATCGTGTAGGCTACTGCATGGCCAGCCGAGGCAGCCATTTGAAAGAAATTATTTTCCATTATTAACCGGAAGGATTGTACTTTCAAATAAAAAAAGAAATTTGAGAAAATATTCAGTAGTTTTTTTTTTTATAGCAGTTTCAAAACAAAAAAGTTATTTGGCGGACCCTTTATTTAAAATTTAGAAGTAAAATGTATACAATAACATATTTTAAGAAAATGCTAAAACGATACTTATCATAAGCAAAACAGTTTTCGTCTTAATTATTTGCTTAATAAATATGTTAATTTAATTAAGAGTGAACAAAAAGATTTATTATCGTATCTAATTTCATAAGAGATAATTTGTTAACAACTTAAAAGAGAGCTTTTTATTACTGGTCATGCGCATTTTGACGAATCGGTTCAAAATAGTGGTACTCCTTGTATCTAAATGTAACGCTTACCAAGGATAACAAAATATTGTTTTAGTATGATTGATATTTGGGCAGAAAATGGCAACAGAATATTAAATGGAAAATCGCACAAATGCAAAATATTAAGTCCTCAAAATGTACTGAACGTGCAAATTGAAGCAATAAAAAACCATATAACAGCAAATATGAACTTTTCACTTAAAAGAATAGACAAAATTGACTAAAACTGCCAATTTATTTTTAATTTAATATTTAATATACTATTTAATTTTTTTTTTTTGTTAATAAATTTAAGCCTTCACCATCCACAGGGGGAAAAATTAGACTTGAATTGAAAAGTTGTGGGAAACAAACAAAACATATCTGAAATTAAGAATAATTGCATTCTCTATTGATACTTTTTGCTAAATCCGCGGTCGCAATTTTAGTTCCTTAATAATAATCACATTAAACTAAATATATTCACTACTGCGTTCACTACAGTCTAACCAAAATCGCTGAACTTTTCGTTTGATAAAACCCAATATACTGTTCCATAAGCGACCATCATTAAAAGAAATTAATAAAATTCTAAAGATTGTATTACTAATAAGACCATGTACATTAGGGTGCGTCGATTTAGCAATAGATATTGTGCCATCGATTTTTCGATAGCTTTTGGCATGAGTAAACAAAGTACCACTACGGCATATCAAAAAAATCATTTTCGAGGCGCCCAAATTTAATTTTTTTTTGACTTTTTCTCAACTTTTATTTTTAATGTTTTTTAGAAAATAAAAAAATATTACCTTTTCAAGGTGAAATTGTACGCTTAAAACGATGGCGATAGCAGTTTTTCCAAAAAAGTTTTTTTTTTGGAAGAGTTTTTGTCGAAAAGTCGATATTTTTTCGCGTTAATTTTTAAGGTTTTTTTTTTGATTTTTTCGATTTTTCATAAGCGAAACTCAATTTCATCATTTATTTGTCAAATACAAAGCATTTCAATACTAAAAAAAACATTACAAATAAAAGTTGGGCAAAAGGTCAAAAAATGTTTTTTAATTAAAAAATTTAACAAATTTTTAAATAAAATGAGATACCCTTAATAATTGTTAAAGGTTGATTTTAGTTTCAAAAAATTACTTAACTAATGCTCTATTTTTACAACGTTACATACACATATATGTATGTATGGATGTATTCATAATGATTCCGAATTAAATTATTTTTTTTTTTTTTGATTTTTATTAAAAAGAATCTACTTTAACAATTCAAATTGTTTTTTAAATTTAAATTTGAAAACAAAAACAACAGTAATTTTGTAAGTGTTTCAATAACGAAACGATGGCTTGTATTTAATATCCTCTATCTTAAAAACAGAACTTTAGAGGAGATCAAAAGATCATAGATCATTAGATAAATCACAACCACCAGATACGTACTGTATTTTTAAAATTTTGCACTATTGGCAATTTTATGGAATATAGAGGATTTTGCATTTGAAAAAATGTATGTGTAGAAAAAGTTTTATTAGATAGAGGGTTGTGTAAAGTGATAAAAAAGCAATATAATAATTTAATTTATGACTTCCGTATTTTTTTTTTTTAATTTTTTATTGAAGTTAACATACGGTGTAATATAATAAATAGTATTTAAAAACGAAATAATTTGAAAATGGTTACAAAAATAACACTGTGCTTTAACTTTTGTTAAGATTTTTGGAGTTTGTCTTTGATAGACTATCGTAGAAAAAAATACATTAAGGCAGAACTACGCTCTCGAAATCTTAAAAATTCTTGCATTTATTTTAATTGTATTGAAAGTGGACCAGAATATAAGGGCTTCATTGACCTTTAGTTCATTGTGATCTTTATATAGTTTAAAAGGAAGAGGTATATCAATGTGTTTAAGATAAAAATTTACCTTATATTTGACGCTGCCATCTGAAAGATATAAAAGTGATCATAAATGAGATACCGCCGGATCTTTATTTACTGGACCTGATCTAATAGAAGATCTAAGTAGAAGTTTGTCATCACTGTAATTATGAAAAAAAAATTATAATTTAAATATACTGCACCAAAAGTTTTTTACGAACTTATTATTGATTTTACCAATATATCTGGCTTCCTGAGTAGCATATTAAATTGATTGATTTTTCAATATAATCTCTATTTTTGCGTGTGCACTGTCGCACTCTATTTGCGTATGGCCTTTTTCTGAAAACTTCTGTTCAATAACTTTATTATTTTCAGCAGCAAAAATTGGCTAGAGCATTAGATAAATCACAACAACCAGATACGTACACACAGAGAACAATTTAGCTAGTTGCCAACAGCTATTCGGTTACTGAAACTCAAATTCGATTATTGAAAATTTTAGTCGATGGTTAAAAACTGAACATTAGCTTTCACAACAAATTCGGTTAATTGAACTGAATTTTAGTAGCAACACCCCAAAATATTCAGAAATCTAATGTTAATATCGTTGTACTAACTGAATTTATAAGTTCTTATTATTAAACACACTTTTCAATTCGGTTGTCACTTTATTTCTCTGTGTGTAAGAAATTATTTAAAGTTTTAAAAACAAACCTAAAATGGAAGAATTTCCAATTTTTCAGGAATGTCCTTCAAATTTCTTGAAGGTACAATACTCGAATCAAAGGTAAATTCATATTATTTTTATATTATAAACACAGAACATTATTTCCTTCGGATTTCCCGGATATTAGGTCAGTAATAAAAAAAAGTCTTCTTCGTTAAAAACTATAATTCGCAATATTTTAAAAACGACCCTACACGATTTAATAAATTTGGCCAGATGCGTGATCTGCTTGCATAATTTAGTAAGAAACCATATATTGCAATAGAAGTTTATTTAAAAAAAAAATTTGTATTACTATATGAGGAGGTAGAGGATTTTGCATTCACAAAAATGATTTATTTAAGATAGAGAACTAACAAAATGCATATAAAATTGCAAAAAAATGTGCTTCTACTTTGAAATTGATACGACAGATGAGGCATATTTTACTGAATATTTTGCCATCAAAAACGTACTTCGAAAAATTTAATATATACGATATTGAACGATATTGACCCCTCGATAATAATCCACTTTAAAAACTAGGTTAAAATTGATTATTAATGAACGAAATATTAACACTGGTCATAAGTAAAGAATATCACCACAAAATTACAATTTTAAAGCATTTAAAGCAGTAAGAACTAGATTTTCATACCTGAACTTAAAAAAAAAAATTATATAACTGTTATTTTTTTGGCAGTTATTTTAAAAATTCGAAAATAAATGTTTTAACATGTGCTTTGTTTAAAAACAAAACTAAATCTACAATAATGTTGTATTTCTTGAATATTGTAAATATGCATGACGATTAAAGCAGAATATCCACATTCGTCTATATAAAATGCCAACACGATTGTTTAATATTGGAACTTGTTGCATGAAAAATACACAGAAAAAATTATCAACCTAAAATATCTAAGTAAGATTGATTTGAATTCAATTGGTTTCTAAACAAAGATTTAATTGAATCAATAAATATTTTTATTGACTTTTAAATATACATATAAATACATATTTTATTTTCGACGGAATTATCATATTATTTTTTCATGCGCTGTATGCATAAATAGAAAATTTTCAGTATAAAATACCAAATACATTTGAAGTTAACAAACAAACAAGCACACACACAAACAGACTCAGCATTGCAAAAAAACACACATACCAACTTATAGATCACACACTTTTTTTGTGAGTATCATATTTTTTTTTTTTGTAAAAGTTATTTATAACTTTTTTTTCCTTCTTAAGTTTAATTAAAGGTTTAATTGATAGTATCATTGTCGTGATAGGTGCAAAATCAATTAAAATATTAACTGATTCAATAAATTTTTAGTTTTTTCTGTGTAAGAAGGATATATTTTCCATCAAAAATTTGTTAATACAAAACAAAACAAGAAAATTGAGAATTTTTCATTGGCATTGAAATATTAATTGGCATTACTTAAGGTCAGTACCAATGAATTTCATTGCCATTTCCAATGCTAATGATTTTTTTTTTTAGTTGCCGTTGATTAGGCTAATGATACTGAAATTGCACTAATGCCTAAAATAACCAATTGTAATTTACGAAAAACTAACTGTTTTTGTCTACTAATATTCATAATTTTTTTGTCGAATTTAGCATTTTCATTTGTTGCTTTCAATTAACTCAAATGTTTCGAATTAATTTGTTTGTCTTTCACGAGTTTCCATTCAAATTATAACGAATACATACAAAAATCGAGATATTAAAATGAAAAACTTTAGCTTTTTATTTGAAAGTTCACTAAAAAATATTACAAAAAGGTTTGAAAAGTAATTTAATTGAAGAATTGTGTCAAGATAATAACAAAAATTTAAAAATTAAGAAAATTTAATAAAAAATCATGATATATTAATAATTTTTGAAAATGTTTTCCACTCTTAAAGCGAACTTTGCTTATAAAGAACGAAATTTTCCGGTTCCTTCGAGTTCTTTATAACCGTACTGCGCTGTAGTAGTTGACTGTACAATGTTAACAATAAAATTCATGATTGGAATTTTAAAGTGTAATTTTTAAAATTTATTATTTTTAACGAATTTTTAAAATTTTTCCTATATTAAAGAATTTTGTTAAAAAGTGAAGACTGTCTTAAGGGTACTGATGATCTTTTAGTTTTTTAATTAAAAAAGTAGAGTTATTGTAATACACAAAGAGAATTGTACTGGTCAAAATATATATGGTGAAATTACACTGCTAAATCGTAAAATTAAAGCCAATTGTATTATAAGGAAGTATGTATTGTACTACGGTACGTATGAGTGATAATGAATATTGTTTAGCACTCATACGTAGCACAGTGGGTATTTAAAAATAATAATGGTAGTAAATATATGACTTCCAAACTACTGATCCCATCGATACGAATCAGATTGAAAATTGTAAAAGATGCGTTAACCTTTTGTAGTATTGTGATTGAGTCACCCTGCTTAGTACAGGGCGTACTTACACGTTGTCAAAGTTAACCACTTAGTGTAAAAACATCTTTTGGGAAAGTAACTTTTGGACCGATTTCTAAAATTTCTAGCCTGAAAAATCTTTATTGCACGATTAAAAACATACTTTAAAAGTTATTTAAATTTAAAATATAAGCTTTGTTTTTCCATGACTTTTTTGGTTTATCTACAAAAAAAAAAAAAAACTATATTATTTACTCGATTTTAAAACAAAAAAAAAACTCCGTGTTAATTGTACTTCACGAAAAATTAAATAACAAACTTTTTAAATTATGTTAAATAGTTTAGTCGTAAAAACACTTAAATTTAAAAATTTTAATAATTTATGAAAAAACTGTATTCTTTGGAATATAAAAAGTATTCATTTTCTTTACAATTCTCTTGGAACTTTGTTTAAAAACCAATACAAATTTTTATATTTTTACGAAGATAGAGCTTTGAGAGAAGTGTTTAATGAAGTTTCTGGATATGCACCCTACGTCAGGCAGTGGTCGAAAATTTCAAACTTTAAACAAAAAGAAATATTCCGAGAGTGTGTAACACAAATTGCACACTGTTAGTCTGACTGGTTGAAATATCATTTACTGGCATAACATATTAAAGGCTGAACACAAGAAAAAACAGCAATTTTAATTTATTTTTGTTTTTATTAGTTTATTTTTACAAAATTGTTCAAGGTTTTTAAAATTTAAAATTCTTCTTCTTCTTAACCTCAGCCATTCTAAATTACATTTGTCAACCGCTTATTAATTAAAAATTAATTGCAACAGCCTATATGACGTTAAAATAACACTGCCCTGTGGCAATGTCTCTACTTAAAACTCAGAGTTGTCAACAATGAACATAGAAACCTTACGTCAACCTGGCAACGTTGTGAAACAGAGAAGGAGGAGATTAGAAATAAATAAACAAAAAATCTAAAACTAGAATATTTGTGTTTGTTAGTGATGGCCACTTCTGAGTATAATATACAAAAACAGAAAAGCTAATAGGAAAGAAAACTGCAATTACATTCGATGCCATACTTGGGTGTGACCGCTAAACGGTCATGACTTGGTATTGTTACGTTTGTAATGTAAGAAGAGCGCAGGTTTGATTCTTTCAGCCGCAGGTTGTTGAAAAATGTATCATAGAAAGACAATCTTATGATTATAAATACACAAATAATAATACAATTTCAATGGAAAATCAGTGATGGACGCCTGTCCATAATAAGAGGCAGAAACTAGTCTAGTCTGATTTAAAATTAATAGTGTTTATAATTTTTAGAGAAAAACGTTTATTCTTGGTTATTATTTCTAAACTAAATTGTCAAATGCATAGTAATTAAAAATTAATTGCGACAGTATGTATGACGTTAAAATAACACTGTATTAAATTTTTTATAATTTGTGTTAAAAAAGACATATCGCACACCTAGTACAAAAGTGACTTAACTCAAAATTTTTCATTTTTCACAAATCGAAGAAAAAAACATTTGCAACTTATACCAATTGAAACATAAAGAGAGACATAATTGTTTTTTTTTAGAAATAGTTAACAGCAACAAAATGCACTGATATTTCTTTAAAGATAAACAAGTATATTGTGCATAGTTTAAGCATATAAAACCGGAAAATTAAAATTTTGATTTGAGTCACTTTTGAACTGGGTGTGCGATATTTTCTTATCTGTCGGTAAAATGTATGTATACACAGAAAAAGCTAAAAACTGGTTTCTATTAAAAAATTTATTGAATCAATTAATATTTTAATTGATTTTGCACCTATCACGACAATGATACTATCAATTAAAACTTTTATTAAAAATTAAGAAGAAAAAGAAATTATAAATAACTTCTTCAAAAAGAAATATGATACTCACAAAAAAAGTGTTTCAACGATACGTTGGTATGTGTGTGTTTTGGCAATGCTGATTATCTTTGTATGTTTGTGTGTGTGCTTGTTTTGGTAAACTTCAAATGTAATTGGTATTTTATATTTTATACTGAAAATTTTCTATTTAAGCATACAGTGTATGAAAAAATAATATGATAATTACATTTAAATTAAATATGTATTTATATAGTTAAAATTCAATTAAAATAATAATTGATTCAATTATATATTTGTTTAGAAACAAATTCAATCCAAATCAATTTAGGTTGATAAGTTTTTCTGTGTATGTTGTAAGTTATAAACCAGGAGTGCCCAAAAGTTCCTTATGGAAGAGCAAACATCAATACATTTAAAGAAAAAATTATTTTTATTCAATATTTTTGTTGTAAAAACCAATACGTACAAAGAAAAAAGAAAAAAATATTTCAATGTTTACCAGCAAAGCATACGAAAGTGTTTTTGCTTTGCGCTTGCGTGTTTGTGTATTTCGTATTGCTAGTGCTGAGCGCTCTATATGTGTATTAAAACACACAGCCTATAGCTAAGTGTTTTTACAAAAACAAATGAGCACCAAGCGCATAGGCCTTGGGCACCCCTGTTATAAACGGTTGGAAAAAATGAACATTTGACAAATGACATTTTATTTAAAATTTCTATTCTCATTAAATATAGTGCGGATTATTTTATCACTAGATAAGAAACTTATACAAATTTGAGAGTAATCGGAAAATAGAAAAATATAAGTATATGTTTAATTTTTATGTTTAAAAGTAAACTTCTTTTTGTCTAAAGTTGTCTTTAAAAAATTCCTCAGCTTTTACGTACAAAATATTAGCGAAGCCGGATTATAAGTTTGTTTACTTTGGACTTTAAACAAAAAGTGAGGGCAAAATAAAATATAACTTTTACAAAAAAAAAAAACCTTAAATTTCTTACAAAAAAAAAATGCTTAATTGTCCAGAACTCAGAACAATCAAATGACATTAAGATTCTTTTTAAATTATTGGTGAATGCTACAAAACAAGTTTCAAATAATGACACTTTTTTGGAAATTGTCTGCTCCTATCAATTACGGCGCTAAAAATGCCAAAAAAAAAAATCGCGTTTCTACTCGCTGTTTGGTTCAGATTGCATTTGTAATCAAAATAATGGGCCGATCGCTTTAATAACTGACAACCTTGACACGAAAAAGCACAGAGTCGTACACAAATGCAGTAGTATGTGAAAAAGTACGTAGGGTTTTTTTTTTTTGATATCACTCCTTATAAAAGAGCAAAAAAATATCTGTTGAATTTTTAGTGTACCGCTCATAGAAATATACCTGCAAAAATATCTAAAAAAGCTACAGAAAATTAGGTAAATATGACGTTGCAGAAAAAACTGCAAATTAGCAGATTTTTGTTCACATTAAAAAAAAATCGAAAAAAATTAAAAAATTTCTAATTTTTTTTTTATTATTTTGTTTTTTTTTTTTTTTTTGTCGACTAATATTTAGCAAATTTGTTGCAGATTAATTGGTTACTTTTATTAACTAAAATATAGCGCAAATATATCGACATATTATAAATTAAATAGATTTATTTTTGCTATTCTTATCTTACTAATATTTGGCAAAACAAATCTGCTAACTTTAGCCATTTTTTTTTGTAACGTCGTTTTTAACTAATTATTAGTAGGTTTAGCAAAAACATTTACAAATTTTTTTATATCAGTGTATTTGAAAAGTCATTATATGAAATTGATTATTAATCTACATATAAAGCACTTTCAAAGGCCTTTAGCAACCCCAAACTAGGGTTGCTAAAGGCTTAATGACATACAGAGGCCTCCCACGTTAGTCAAAATGTTATATCTCATTTCTGCATTTTATTTTTTAAAAATTTATATGAAGAAATATGTAGGGTTTCTATAAAACTTAAGTTTTTTTATAAAATACTAATGTTTCCGCATTTAAAAAATTTGGGACTAGAGGTGGGCAAGTACGTGAATTTTGACTCAAACTCACGCTCACGACAGAAAAATTCCACTCACGCACAATCACTCACGAATGTTTTTTACCGACTTACACTCGCTCACGTTCACGAGAGCAAATTCGGATTTCACTTACACGCTCTATCACGCGTGATTCAAGTAAATCACGCAAGTTCAAGAAGAAAATCTTGTCGGAAAATTTTAAAATGTAAAAATTGAGGTAAATTGTAAATGTAAACTAAAAACTGTTATGAATATATAGTTTTGAAAGTTATTTTGTATTTTAAAAATCCAAAAATAGCCAGATCGAAATACTAGTATCAACCAAGGTAATATGTTTGATTTGCTTTATTTTTGAAACATACGGAGGTTTGAAAGATCGTTATAAATTGAAAATAACATAAAAATAATTTCGATGTATATGAAAACAGAAAACTAATAAAATTGTTAAAAATTTCAAATCTGCGAACAGAATTATAAGAAAATTTCATTTGAAGTAAAATAAATGTAATTGGTAAAAATTCGACTCAAGCCACTGACTCACGCAAACATTTTAATCACGCCCACTCACTTACGAACAATTCTTCTCCTTTAATTTTAAAGTATAGTAAATTGTTTGCATTTTCTCTTTGGTTAGGGATTATAAATGCCTTTATAATCAGAAACAAAGTTTAGTTTTAAAGACCTGAATTTATTGTAAAATATAGTTTACTCAAATTTTATATGTGAAGTTAGAATTTTGTCTTTCGAAAAAAATAAAAATTCACCCCTATCGTGAATATTTTTTCCCTCGAATTGTTTTCCCTTTTCACTCAATTCCAGTCGTGAATAAAAGTTCCCTCGAAATTTGTTACCTTTGTCTAATCATTCACTCGTGAATAGTATAATACAGTTTCACGGGAAATTAACGATACCAATTTTCACTTGGGGGGAAATGAAAATTACATGGAAACAAACATTTCCCTTTTTATTCACGATAGGGGTGATTTAGTTCACTTTCATAAAGGTTGTTGTTGGTCAATTTTTACGTTGTTTTTGTTTTTATTTATTTGGCGCTTAAGACCTTAAATTTATTTTTGTAATTAAGACTTCAATTCCATTACAATTTATCCATACGTTTCTTTGACTTTTTGTCGACTTCTTCGTGCGATTTCGGAATTTGAATATTAGACTTAACAGGCGTGGATCAAGGATAAGGTTTTTTGGGAGAGAAATTGAAGTATTTTAAATAAGTTTGTTATAATTTGTATTAAAAATAAAAAATATGTTTTTTTCGACCTTTAATTGTGCAATGAAAATGAAAATTATTCAAGTTCGAGGCCATACTCTATATTTCTTCATTAGGATATTGTCCCTAACAAATAATCTATAGATTTTTTTGTTCTCAAATTTATTATTTGACCGTTTCAGGAATGTGTTGATAGATCTATTTCGGGAATTTTCTAGGTTCCCATCATCAGAACACGTTTTGAAAGCGGTAACAATCCCATGCCAAACATCAAACATTCATATGAACTAGTTTACTCACTACATCAGAACTAATATACATATGAGTTTGAAGTTAAAGATTATAACCATTGATCAAAAAATAAATTGAAAGCTTGTTTGATGTACAAGGTCCAACTCTGGTGGATATTCAATACACGTTTTTTGTTTTTCTCTCCTTTTTATATTTGGTTTAGTTTGTAAACAAAAATGGGGAAGTAAACTAGGTGGTAACTTTGCCTTTTATACAAGTTTGTTATAATTTTTATTAAAAATAAAAATTATGTTTTTTTCGACCTTTAATTGTGCAATGAAAATGAAAATTATTCAAGTTCGAGGCCATACTCTATATTTCTTCATTAGGATATTGTCCTAACAAATAATCTATAGATTTTTTTGTTCTCAAATTTATTATTTGACCGTTTCAGGAATGTGTTGATAGATCTATTTCGGGAATTTTCTAGGTTCCCATCATCAGAACACGTTTTGAAAGCGGTAACCAATCCCATGCCAAACATCAAACATTCATATGAACTAGTTTACTCACTACATCAGAACTAATATACATATGAGTTTGAAGTTAAAGATTATAACCATTGATCAAAAATAAATTGAAAGCTTGTTTGATGTACAAGGTCCAACTCTGGTGGATATTCAATACACGTTTTTTGTTTTTCTCTCCTTTTTATATTTGGTTTAGTTTGTAAACAAAAAATGGGGAAGTAAACTAGGTGGTACTTTGCCTTTTATACAAGTTTGTTATAATTTTTATTAAAAAATAAAAATTATGTTTTTTTTCGACCTTTAATTGTGCAATGAAAATGAAAATTATTCAAGTTCGAGGCCATACTCTATATTTCTTTATTAGGATATTGTCCTAAGAAATAATCTATAGAGTTTTTTGTTTTCAAATTTATTATTTGACCCTTTCAGGAATGTGTTGATTTTAAATAACTTTTTTAATCTTTTTCACATTTTTTTATTACAAAATTTTATTTTGGAGGAGGAAATGTCCCATTTTCCCTCCCCCAGAAACTGCATTTCACATATACATGCAGAAAAAATTTTAGCTATTTGCCAACTGAAATTCGGTTACTACTACTCAAATTCGTTTACGGTTGGTACAACTAAATGTTGATTTTCACAACAAAGTTCGGTTAATACAACTGAATTTTAGTTGCAACAAATAAAATATTCATAAATCAGATTACAATATGATTGTACTTACTGTATATAATTTAATATAATTTGACGATGCCACGCATAATTTTTTTTTACTTGGGAATTTAAAATTTTGGAAAATAAATCAGCTCTTTAGTACTAAAAAGGAGTACATTCTTCTTTTGTTTTTCTAGTTCGTAAAAATGATCATAAAATAAATAAAATGGCAGGCAATTTATCGCGATTTTCACGATCCCTGACTTTTTTAACCCTGGGTTAAAAAGGTAGTACAATAAAGATACAGAAAATAGTCTGTTTATTAAATACAATCACCATCACGATATTTCAATTAAAAAATACAAGGACTATTGAATATTTCGTACAGTTTGCATACTGACACTTTTTTCTCTTTTGGAAAATTTAATTAATTTTTGTTGTTCGTTTTTTTTAAATTCCAACAACAACGTTTGTCCGTAACTGCAAGTGATGTAATTTGTCGAATTCTGGAAGTAGCGATATAAGTTACAGCAGAGGGTAACAATAATAAATGCATTCAGGGCATGACAATTGGTAGATATATATGTTACGAAAATCGTTGCTTTGATGTCGTTTTTGCCAAAAGAATCTCTTGGAATGTATTATCTAGTTTAGTGCTTAACAAATCATGCAACCAAAATGTTATTTCGTGAATTTGTGTTAAAGTAAACATTTTGTTATACATGCATTTCATGCATTTCGTGTTTTTACATTAAAAGAATTATTTTGTAGAATTTTTTTATTCATAAATTTTTGAGCTAATCAGGCCTTAAGTTATTAATGGAAATAAAACAACAGTTTATTACATGTTCCCTGATGTTTCGTCAATTTTTTTTGTAGACTTTTTCCAAGAGTAGTATTAATTTTATCTTTTTCCCCCTTTTCACATTAAAACAAGACTGAGTTACTACGGATTTTGGTCCAGAGGCATAATTGGGCCATTTTTTCTTCGAAAATGAGCAAGGAGTGGCCGTTACAGTCAATGGCGATCGTTATCGGGCCATGTTGAACGAATTTTTGTTCACAAAAATTGAAGAGGAGGATAGTGGTTTTCAACAGGACGGAACAGGAAGCCACTGGTGAAATACAGCTTGCAAACAATCGATAATGTGCTTAAAAATTGGACCGATCGTGTAGGCTACTGCATGGCCAGCCGAGGCAGCCATTTGAATGAAATTATTTCTATTATTAACCGGAAGGATTGTACTTTCTAAAAAAAGAAGAAATTTGAGAAATTTTTTTTATAGCATTTCAAAAAAAAAAGTTATTTGTGGACACTTAGTAGGTAAAAAGCTAACTGTTATAAAAATGGCAAATTTAATTAAAATTTATTAGAGTGTATCTCTAAAAATCAGAATATCTCTAAAATGTGACAATTGAATCATCTTAAAATGATCGGTCCCTCGCAAATACAAAGCCTGATCTAACTTAGGACCTCCCCGCAAAAAATAGTGCTTACACAAAAGCGCTTTTGGAAGTCATTATTTGATAACGAAGCGCTTCCAAAACAAATAAAAGTCATGATTTTCGTTCGCGATGGCTCACTTGGTATGTCTCTTTTAAAGCGCTTCTTTCATGTGCTCTTAGAAGCAATAAATGTATGTCTTCTTAGGCACTAAGAAGCGCTTTTTGTATGTTGACAACATTAGTGATTCATGGCATGCATACTTTATTACTTCATTTTAAGCATTATTCACTGCTTCAAAGAAGGCATTCTGGGAAGCACGACAGAATGCCTTCCCTAATTGCTTATTGTATGCAAGGCGGTGAAGCGCTATTTTGGAAGCATACAAATGTAGTTACTGCTTACCAAATCTAGGTTATTTTTTGCCGGGCTGTTGTGTCACCTTAGACCTGTCCCTTTCCTAGACAAAAATGCTGGTCAAGCCGCTTATTTAAATTTTTCTGTTCTCTATTTGACATAATTTTTTACATATGAATGGCGGTATTTTTGAGATGGATGGATTCTAAAGGCTAAAATATAATTGGCTTAAATGACTTAAGTGAGTTATTGGTATTAAAAGAAAAATTCATAAATACAATTATTTTAATAAAAAAAAAAAAAAATTAAATTTTGTTTTCATACCATAAGTCATTTAAGTCAATTATGTTTCAGCATTATACATTTCTGTTTAAAACAATAATACTATTAGAATTTCTTAAAACAAATATTCCTAAAAAACATTTTCTTTTTTTTTTTCCTTTTGCTATGGTTGAAGAAAAAATTTAAAATCCTTTTCTCCTTTCTTACTCTGTTGACAATTTTAGTTTATCCGCCCACCCACTAATAAAAACGACCAACAAACGGTTAATAATGTTTTTTAATTTTATTTGAAAAATATGTCGGAACAATTTTTTGTTTCTTATAAAAGTAAAGCTTCCGCAGGAATATAATAATTTACAATTTGTTTCAGTCAATGAAAAAAATAAAAAGTACAATATTGAGCCCATGAAATGTTTTCCTTTTCATAAATTGTTTACAAACCAGAAAACCTTAATACTTTACGCTTCATCTAGTTGCCATATTTAACAGAAAACGTGTAGGTATATACAAATCCTTTGTGGTATGGCAAAACATTAACAAACAACAACTTCGTCATAACCTTTTAAATACAAACATACAAAGTTGTTGCTGAAAACTCCAAAATATATACAAAAAAAAATAATTTTCGGATTTTTTTTACCAACACAGCAATATTAATACTTCGAAGAAACAACGAACATAAAAAATATGAAAAAAAATATACATATTTAACAAAACTCCCAAAAAAGCATCCAACAGTGGTTTGAAATATATTAATAAATTGCAAAATTTGAATAAAATTAAATGTTGTGCAGCTGCTTTAATAGCCTGACCAGGTTCTTGAAAAAAAAAAATCGCGAATTTTCATAACATTGTCTTCAGTAGTTGCTGTTACCTTTCTGCCACTGTTGCCTTGTTGATTTAACAGATTTCCCTTCAATTCAAATTTCTTAACCATTTTCCGAATTGACTTTTTCCATGTAGCGAATATATGAAATTTTTCTTGGAATGCTTAGATCATATTTTCAATATTTCCTAATAGTTAATAATATTTTTGAACTATAAATTGCCATTGCTCAATTGAAAACACAACACAACTAAGTGAGGGAACATTTTTTCTGAATTCCCTGTATTTTCTGGCAAAATTTCGGATAGGTAAAAACTGTTAACCGAATTTTAACAAAAGTCCTTAAAAAAAGGATTTTTTGAAGATTTCTATGTATAAATTCGAAACTTTAGACGCAGTTTTGTACTGAAATTGGGAAAAATTGCCAAACTGAAAAAATCGCTAATAATTGAAAAAACAGCAAAAAATTTGTACAAATAAAAAGCAGCCAATATTGGAAAAAATGCCACAATTAAGGCAATCTGCTTAAATTGAAAAAATCATAAAGGGTCCGCCAAATAACTTTTTTTTTGAAAATCCACTGCCTTGCATACACTTAGGAAATTATGTTGGTAAAGACGACAGCAATTGTAGTCAAAAACAAATGAAATTTCATTTGAAAAAAGGGCAACTGACATTTCAATAAATTCAACTAACATTGTCATTTGTTTTTCTACTGTTAAGAAAACGAACAACAATTGTAGTAAACATGAACCAGAAATGTAGTAAAAAAATAAAACAACATTTTTTTGTTTTATTTTTTTAAATAAAATTAAAGAACTACAGACATAGTCAAAAATTAAATTAAAAATAAAGATACTGTATTGCAACTCAAAAACTACAAATATTTACAGCAGAAGTTCCCTGAGTGTACGTTTCTTAAAAAAAGATTTATTGTATATTCATTTAAAACTAATATTTAGTGTTGTACACAGAAAAAACCTGTAGGCACCAACAATGGAATTTGTAAATTCAAACACCCTCATTTTTAAATTAAAATTTATTTCAAACAAAATAAACGAAAAGTATTAAGAGGGAATATTATAGGCCTTTCTTTAAGATATATTTCATTTATAGCCGAAATACCAAAAAAATTTTTAATTTCGCTGTTTTTGACGATTTGTTAAGGATATCAAATACACCTATCCCTTGATTTACACGATACCTTTTTACACGATTTCACTTTTACACGATTTTTTTTATTTCTCGTGTAAATCGAGGAATATGGAAATTACCACGAATTACACGATTTTTTTATTTTTTTTTGATTACGTTAGTAAAAAATTAATATACAATTTAACTTCTTTTTTTTACTTCTTTAATTGATTTTTTAAAATATCGAAGGTAAAACACACAAGTTCATTGAAAATAAAATTAAAAAGCGAATTATCCATTTATGCACGTACATACATAATATATCAAATCAAAATCAAAATATCAAAAATATCAAAAATATACAAATATATAAATCAGTCAGTGTTTACCATGTAATTCCGCTAGTTGTCGTTTTTTTTTGTGAAAAAAAATATTATAAAACTTATATAAATAAATCGGATTATATATATATATATAACTTTTATAACTCGATCGATATTTTCTAAAAATAAATATGCCGAAAAAAATTGTAAAGAAGCAGATAAAAAGAACAATTATATCTTTAGAAACCAAAATTAACATGTTGGATTGTCTCCGCAAAGGAGAAAATTATCAAGAGTTTCTAAAAAATATACCATTCATGAAGCCACAATTAGATCTATAAAAAGAATTAAAACGCTACCAGGAAAAGTTTAGCTGCTGGGTATGATGTATCCAAGCGTACAACTTCGTACGTTCTTGACACTTTAATTGAAAAAATTGAGAAGGCATTAATAATTTGGATTGAAGACCTAACCCAAAAGCGAGTTCCAATTGACACTAGTGTAATTACAAATAAGGCATTTCGGATTTACGAAAAATTAAGGATGAGCTCAGCAGCAAAAAGTCTTTTACAGCTAGTCATGGTTGGTTTGAAAATTAAAAAAAAAGGCATTCTTTACATAATTTAAAACTAAAAGGGGAACAAGCATCTGCTGATGTTGATGCTGCAGAAGAATATCCAGAAAAGTTCGCCGAAATTATTTCATATACTCCTGATCAAGTCTTCAATGCTGACGAGCCTGAGAGAACTTTATTGTCAAAGGGTATTATATAATGAAATCATTGGTGAAGACGAGTAAGAAATGGTTGCACTGATAACGAATATTATTTGTGAAGGCCTTGAATTAGGACGAAAATTAGGAAATCACTTTGTCCAACATGACCAAAATATTGAAAGAGCTCTAAAGTTCCAGAGATATATTTCTCATGTCCTGGCACAATATCGGGAGGTAAATAAAGAATTGAACAATAATACGTCACAAGTTCTTATAAAAAAAAATATATTTCCAAATCTCTGCGGGCTGAAGTTATCTCCAACATCGAAACAGAAACTTTTCAAATACTATCAAGTAATGAAAGTGATTCGTCACCAACCAGAAAGATAAGATTAATTGGCACTATTAGTTTGAAATGAACTGATCTCTTTTAATGACACTAATAGAAAACATATGATTTTCTATTGTTGATTTACTTGAATAAACGTCACTACATTGTTAGGTCTGTCAAAAAACAGAGTAGTATTTGGAAGATGACAAAGCCAATTGTGACAATTTTTTGTTGTTGTTTTTATTTTTTCTTTGATATTTTAAATTTTGAATCTCGCTCCTAGACGAGGACAAGAAATTATCATTGAGTTTGTGATTTAACATAACAAATATCTCTAGAAATTCTAATAACAAAGTCCCCTGAAGATTTCCTTGGGCAGGAATGAAATCCGGATAGGGACACGCCTACATCAGATTGTTTTTCACAATTTGTTAAATAAGTTTTGGGACTTTAGCACATTTAATTACTATAAATGCAATTAATGTTTATCCCGATGAAAATAAATTTAAATAACAAATATGCAGGTGCTTGTGCAAATTTAAATGTAACTGACACTAATAGAAAACATATGATTTTCTATTGTTGATTTACTTGAATAAACGTCACTACATTGCTAGGTCTGTCAAAAAAACAGAGTAGTATTTGGAAGATGACAAAGCCAATTGTGACAATTTTTTTTGTTGTTGTTTTTGTTTTTTCTTTGATATTTTAAATTTTGAATCTCGCTCCTAGACGAGGACAAGAAATTATCATTGAGTTTGTGATTTAACATAACAAATATCTCTAGAAATTCTAATAACAAAGTCCCCTGAAGATTTCCTTGGGCAGGAATGAAATCCGGATAGGGACACGCCTACATCAGATTGTTTTTCACAATTTGTTAAATAAGTTTTGGGACTTTAGCACAATTAATTACTATAATGCAATTAATGTTTATCCCGATGAAAATAAATTTAAATAAAAAAAAAAAGAAAATTATTCAAGTTCGAGGCCATACTTTATATTATATAGGATATTGTCCTAACAAATAATCTGTAGAGTTTTTTTTTCAAATTTATTAATTGACCACTTTCAGGAATGTGTTGATAGATCTATTTCTGGAATTTTCTTGGTTCCCATCATGCGAACACGTTTTAAAAGAAGTGATGGTCCCATACAATACATAAAGGCACTAGTTTTCTCACTACATGAGAACTAATATATGAGCTCGAAGTTAAAGATTACCATTGATCAAAAATAAATTGATTGTTATGTAAATTTGAAAACAAAAACTCTTGTTTTTGTTTACTCCCCCTGTTTTTTGTTTTAAAACAAAACAAAAAAATAAAAAGGAGGAACAAAACAAAAAACGGGTATTGAATATCTACCAAGGTAGACCTTGCACATACCAAAGAAGATTTCAATTTATTTTTGATCAATGATGATAATCTTAACTTCGAGCTCAGATATTAGTTCTCATGTAGTGAGAAAACTAGTTTATATGAATGCTGGATGTTTTGCATGGGATTATCACTTCTTTCAAACGTGTTCTAATGATGGGAACCTAGAAAAATCCCGAAATAGAGCTATCAACGCATTCCTGAAAGTGGTCAATTAATAAATTTGAAAACAAAAACTCTACACTCACAATATTTTTTCCGTAAAGACTACTGAATATACACATTGAATTAACTGAAAATCAGTTAAAAACAGGACTACTTACTTTTCGTTTAAAACAATTGTATTTTTTAGTTTATTTTCAACTGTTGAAAAATTAATTGACAAAATCAATAAAACAATAGATTTTCGTTTATTTCAATACTCAATATAATATAAGAACATTTTGTTTTGAATTGAAAAATTTAACAGAATATTTTAACTACTACGGAAAGTCCGTTTTTTTGTTTATTTTGTTTATTGAATAACAGACAGGAAGTTGAAAATATATTTCTTTGTTAATTTAACTGTGTATTCTACTGAAACAACTTTACCGATTAAACTTTTAAATAACTGTTGATTTTTGATGGAATAGTTCTTGTGAGTGTATAGATTTTATTGTAGTTCTGCTAATGAAATATAAACTTACAACTTCTTTAAATTAAAATTATGCATTTCAAATAGAACACTTCATAATATATTTGAAATTTTCTTATGGTAATAAAAACAACAAACTCGTTTGTAGTTTGAAAACTATAAAATCAACATATATGCCAACATACCACCATATCGGATTCATATGAATTCATAAGAGTCATATGTAATCATTAGGGAGACTCGATTTGTAGGAGGCAAAAAAAAACGCTCAACGTAAAAGGAAAATCGTATTCTAGGGAGCAAAATAAGAAACTTTGTCGAAGGAACCATACCTCTAATACGAATTCTGAAGTCCCGACTTTGACTTAGGGTCAAATTTTGAAAAAGCCCACTTTGATATTTCAGAAAGTAGGAGGAATTTCTCCAAGATTATGGGAGCTACTACTTCTCCGGGCACGCGCTAGCAGATTGATGCATAAATCATCATTCTAGGTGACCGTTAAGGGGTCAAAATTTAAGTTGAAAGAGGGCCCTTTTAGCCCTGTTTTTATAGCAGAATGTACAAATTTCGGGATAGAGATATTTCAGAAATTAGGAGGAGTCTTTCCAATATTAGGGTCTCTGTTTCTTCTCCGGAAGACGCTCTAGCAGATGAATGTATAAATTATATTCGATTGGGTGGTTACTCTAAATGGGTCTAAGTGGGATTTTTCAAAATTTTACCCTAGGGGTCAAAAGTCGGGACATGAGAATTCGTTTTAGAGGTATGGTTCCTTCGGCATAGTTTCTTATTTTGATCCCTAGAATACGATTTTCCTTGTACGTTGAGCGATTTTTAAATCGCCCCGCCCTAGTAATCATATATACAAATATTACCTCAAATTTCGTTAATGCTCACACATGGACCTCATATGAACATAAAGGAATGGTATATGGGCTTTTTCAAAATTTGACCCTACGGGTCAAAAGTCGGGACATTAGAATTCGTTTTAGAGGTATGGTTCCTTCGGCAAAGTTTCTTATTTTGATCCCTAGAATTCGATTTTCCTTGAACGTTGAGCGATTTTTAAATCGACCCCGCCCTAATCTATATATAAATAATTTAAATTTATAAAATATTATATCAGCAGCTATTATACATTATTATTTATAATTAATAATCAAAATTTGTATTTATTTTTCTTCAATTTCAAGAACGACCATATTTGACTTGTATGAATTTGTAAGTTTTCGGCGAATTCGCGGATTAATTTCACGTTTTTGATTATCAAGAGTTGTTAGTCAACAAAATTTGTTTTTTAGATTATTTAAACTGTTTTTTTTTTTCAAAAATAATTATTTATTTTAAATTATACAAACTTTTGATTTGCAATATTTTTTTCTTCCAAACAGAGCACGGCACAAAAATGTCTTAGCAAACTTTTAGCAAAAATTTGAGTTCTATCGAAATGCATTAATTTCTAAGTAAAACAAATATATTCATTTCTAACTATAAAACACACGCATTTATGGCAAATTTTATGAAGGCTACTTTGAGGCAGCCTTACCTAATAGAGGGTTAATTAAAATTGAGTTTGAAATCAAACAAAAGTTAAATTGATATTTTATTGACACTAATTTGTTTTGTGTATTAGTACACAGAAAAAATTATGGGCCAAAAATATCTAATTAATCGATTGTTTGAATATCAATGGCAAATTAAAGAATTTTTTTTAATTGATTCAATTAAAAAATTTATTGAATTTTCTAATATATCCATACAGTGTTGACAACATGTAAACAAATTTTTAAAAATTTGGCAAACTATTTTTTTTTTTTATTTTATTTAGATTAAATAATCAAACAAAGGTTTAATTATATCAATATATTATTTAATTTGTAAATAAAAAGAAAAAATCGCAAATGATTAACTTTTAATAAGTTGAATAGTTTACCGATTTCTAATACACGCATAATCGTAGTTATTTCACTAGAGTTTGCAACACTCTTTTTGTTGAGATGTTCGTGTACGCACGAAAACTTAATTTAGTTTCGTGTTTTATCTGTGGTAATAAAAGTGCACGTGTGGATTTAAATAAACCTTATCGAAAAGGACAATTAAACTATTAGTTTTGTAAATAACTAAATTTTCTATAAGTATAAGTGTCATTAAACTATCATTTTAAAGTTGTGTGTGATTTTTTTAAGAAAGCAATTTAATTTCAAGAAAAAGTTCAAGACAAGACAAGCAAAACAAATATTTTGTCTTTACTTTTATTTGTTTTCTTATAATACATTTTTATATTAAAAAGCTTTAATTTTATTATAAATAACATGTCAATTTAATTTACAAACCTACATTTTTTTTATATAATAGGGGGCATATAACAAAATAAAAAATACGAGTTTTAATTAAAACTACCATTGTTTTCTTCTCAAGTTTCAATTAAAGTTTTAATTAATTTAACTAAACTTTTTAATTGAGGTTGTAAAGAAAAACAATAACTCTTTTAATTGATATTATTATTATTTTAATTGAAAGAGTTTTAATAAACTGTCTGCAAATTTTTTTAGTTAATACTATCATTTCAGTTGTAGGTGCAAAATCAATTAAAATATTAATTGATTCAATAAAATTTTTAATTGAACCCCGTTTTTAGTTTTTTTCTGTGTATGTTAAAACTATATGGCGCATGAGGAATTCTGTTATATGTATTGTTAATTAATCATACGCCATTAAGTTTAAACATACAAATATTATAATATTTAAGATGGACAGCATTTAATATTTTCTCGAAAGACGAGAAAAGTAATATTACGAAAGTTTCTGTGCCGATAGAAGAACGTAAACTATTAATAAAAAATTGGCCGATTTTTACATAAATTGAGTATTTTTAAACAATTTTTTTTTTAAATTCCCCATTCAAAACATATATTTAAATTTCTATATATTTTTTTTCTTTTGCTGATATAATTTCAAACCGTAACACTGTGCAACATTTACACCAGTACCAACAACTAGCAAATCCCCGAAAAAAAAACAACATCCACAACTTTGGCTATAGGTTTTAACAGTGATGATTTAAAAGTTTTGCCACACAAACAAAACAAAAAATGTGTTTAACATGAGCACTACAGTTTTTTTTTTTACAAATAGAAAAAAATTCAACTGGGAAAAAAGCTCAACATTTGCTATGGCAAGCAAAAAAATATATTTCAAAAAAAGGACCAAAAGAAAAAGGATTAAAAAAATACGGTATTGTAAAAACATGTTGATATTACAGATTAAAAAAACGAGAAAAAGGGAGCTGAAATAACTGAAATAAATATATAAATTTAGCTAAGGTTAGTATATTTTTTTAAGCGATTAATCAGTACAGATTTAATTGTTGCAAGATAATAATATACAGGGTGAATTAAGAAAGGAAATTAAAAGAAAAATGTTTTATACTTAAGGATAATTAAATGTTATAAACCATTTATTTAATTATGTTTGTCCGTAAGGAACAAAATCTGTTTAACATAATCTCAAGATAACTAGGAATTTAATATTCTACATTTGTAAAATTTTGTGGTTTCTTAGTTTTTTTAAAAAAATACTGAAAATATTGGAGATAATGTATAGGATGTCCCATAAAAACTTTTTCGGTTTTTGTTCACTACTCCCCCAAGTTTTTTTTTTGCAAATGAATCCAAACGCAAGAGAGCAACAAATAAACATATTCCCCTTTAAATATATTTTGTAAATCGTTAGATATATCTATAAAATACCTTTAATTTCATACCAATATTTGTATACATTCTTTGCGAAAAAGTAAAAAAGTAATACTGGGTCAATTTTAAACCCTTTTAAACCCTTAAAAATAAGACTGGGTATTTTATTGTCGCAAGTGAAAATATTAGCCCTATATAGATCATATTACATAAAATATTAATTAAGTTTGATATAATTTTTATTAAAAATAAAAATTATGTTTTTTTCGACTTTTAATTGTGCAATGAAAATGAAAATTATTCAAGTTCGAGGCCATACTCTATATTTCTTTATTAAGATATTGTCCTAACAAATAATCTATAGAGTTTTTGTTTTCAAATTTATTCTTTGGTCCTTTCAGAAATGTGTTAATAGATCTATTTCGGGAATTTCCTAGGTTCCCATCATCAGAACACGTTTTGAAAGAGGTAACAATCCCATGACAAACATCAAACATTCACATAAACTAGTTTACTCACTACATGAGAACTAATATATGAGTTCGAAGTTAAAGATTATCACCATTGATCAAAATAAATTGAAAACTTGTTTCTGATGTGCAAGGTCCACCTCTGGTGGATATTCAATACATGTTTTTTGTTTTATTCATGTTTTTAATTTTGGTTTCGTTTATAAAAACAGGTAGAGTAAACTAGACTGTACTTTGTCTTTTTTACAAGTTTGATATAATTTTTATTAAAAATAAAAATTATGTCAAAAATTAAATATAGAGTATGGCCTCGAACTTGAATAATCTCCATTTTCATTCCAAAATTTGAAGTTCGAAAAAAACATAATTTTTATTTTTAATAAAAATTATATCAAACTTGTATAAAAGACAAAGAAAGTACAGTCTAGTTGTCCTTGCACATAACAAACAAGTTTTAAATTTTTTTTCATCAATGATGATAATCTTTAACTTCAAAGTCATATGTATATTAGTTCTCATGTAGTGAGTAGACTAGTTTATATGAATGTTTGATGTTTGGCATGGGATTGTTACCTCTTTCAAAACGTGTTCCGATGATGGGAACCTAGAAAATTCCCGAAATAGATCCAACAACACAATCCTGAAAGGGCTAAAAAATAAATTTGGAAACAAAAACTCTATATATTATTTGTTAGGGCAATATCCTAATAAAGAAATATAGAGTATGGCCTCGAACTTGAATAATTTGCATTTTCATTATAATATATTAATTTTTATCAACTGGAACATTTTCCTTTGATCATTTTAAAAGGTTTTACAATCTTGTAGTCATAATCTAAATTAAGTTTCAAATGTATTTTCTGTCTCCAGACCACAAAAGGTTTAATTTTGTTTAAACCCAGCGAAACTTGTATTACAAAATTCAATACATTGCACAACTTATAATTATGCGTCTAAACTCAATATTTTTATTTGCCGAGGTCGCGTTTGTATGTAGTCACGCTTACCCGCTCGCTTAGAAAATACTTAAAAATAAGTAATTAAATAGATTCTTAATAATATATGGTTACAAAATTGATACGAAAGTTGATATATAAGTAGTTATGCATCTGCTAACTTTGAAATAATTACTTACAAATATGACTACTACAATATTTTATATACACTTATATGTTTTTGTCTGCCTGTGTATTTAACGGGACATAATTATATAAATTCATTAAGGGGTCCCGCCATCTAACGTTTTTTTTTTTTTCAACTAGTGCTTATTTCGTGAATGGTAACACTTAGCTCATGTTTGATTGACAGATAATTAGTTTTATCCTTCCGCTGAACGAATTATGGTCGTTATCTTGTGAAAAAAGTGAAAGAAACTGGCATCCTCATCGATAAACCAAAGCGTGAAAGCCAAAAACAGTGCGTACACCCGAAAATATTGCTGCTGTGGCAGAAAGTGTGCGTGGAGCGCCATCAACATCAATTCACCGTCGTTTCTCAACAATTGAAACATTTCGGAGACATCATTGAGACGAATTTTGCATAAAGACCTTGGTATGACGCCATACAAAGTCCAATTGGTTCAGGATGTTTAAACCAATTGGAACAATTTTGTGATGCCATATAGAGTTGAATCTGAAGCATCTGGATCAATATGCAACTGTATTTGCATTTAGAATAAGATAACAGTAATCGATATTAAATATGACATTGAAAACTGGGT
>CM037854.1:137310338-137339375 GCA_021234595.1 Delia radicum
CAATTTTGGGTTATTGCGCTAATGTACGTCCATAGGCTGTTCCAAGGTATACTCTACAGCGGTAACTCAAAAAAGACTAAAAACTATACAATCTTACCAGTACGCTCCAAAATTACCGTTTACACATCCGACAAGCTTCCTTGGCTTGAATGGTGATTTATATACTCTTTGATGCCCTAATTCCAAATCTGGCATCCAACTTTTCAATCACGTCACAATTTTGAGAAAGTCGCTTGGAAAGTTGCCTAAAAATGGCTATTTTGGTGCTTTTTTTTTGGACATTTTATAACGACTGACGCTTTCTGATAATTCAAAATAAAGCTAATATTTAGAATATCACTTTACTATTGAAGATTACCGCAATGAAGTTTTCTAAACTCATTGTTAAAATAGCGTAAATAATACACTTATGATATTATGTAGGTCAAAAATAAATGAAGTCAAAAACAAATGAAATTTCAGTTGAAGAAAATATGATTACCAATTCATTAAATTCAACTAACATTTGTCATTTGTTTTTAATGTTAAAAAAAAAATTACTAACAATTATAGTAAAAATTAACAACATATGTTAGTAAAAAATAAACAAACATTTATTTTTTTTATGATTTGAGCACGATTATTCAAGTTCAAGTTCAAGATCATTTGTTTTTTGTTAAAAAAAAAACCGTGCACTGTTTATTTATTAATTAAAAAAGTTTTCTATCCGCTAATTTAAAGCAGACTTTATCTTCTGACACGGTTTTTTGTTTAACGAAAAACAAATGATCTTGAACTTGAATAATCTTGCTCACATCATAATTTATGATAAAAGATCAAAAAATAAACTTTTGGTTTAATTTTTTAAAATTTAAAAAAAAAAAACATTTTTTTTTTTTTATATTTAGAAATGTTGAGGTTAAAAAGAAGAATAAACGTTTTTCTCTAAAAATTATAAACACTATTAATTTTTAAATCAGACTAGACTAGTTCTGCCTCTTTTTATGGACAGGCGTGATTTTCCATTTAAATTGTATTATTATTTGTATCTTATAACTGTCAGATTGTCTCTATATGATAAATTTTTCAACAACCTTAGGCTGTAAGAATCAAACCTGCGCTCATCTTACATTACAACGTAACAATACCAAGTCATGACCGTTTAGCGATCACACCCAAGTATGGCCTCGAATGTAATGCAGCTAAATTGCAGTTTTCTTTCCTATTAGCTTTCTGTTATTGTAGTGACAACACTAACAACACAAATATTCTATTTTTGAATTTTTGTTTATTTTTTCTATTCTCCTCCATCTCCATTTCACAATGTTTTTTTTATTTTTTTTAAATAAAAAAAAACAACTGCAAAAAAATTAATATAAAATCATAAAACAGTCATATGATGTGGTTTGTTTTTTTAAATGGACTTCAAGATAAGTAAAAATTAAATTTGTTCTACAAATGCCTGACATTAAAAATAAAGAAACTGTATTACAATCCAAACTACTACATCTTTTTAGAGCAGAAGTTCCTGAGTGTACATTTATCAAATGTCTTCTACAAAAAAAATATATAAATACATTTTTTATATGATATTTGAAAAATAATAATTATAATTTCGTTCAATTTTAATGATATTTGAAGCAATTTAAAATAAAAATTTGCTTGTAAACTGTGTTTTTTTATTGTGCAAATTTTTCTCCACTTCTCCGTTTGCATCATATTCCTACTCTGGGAGCTGTAAAAAGTCCCCAGGGTTTGTCATTTTTAATCGCTAACTTTTTACCTTTTCTGAAACTTTTACCTGATCTGAACAGTTGGTTTTATCAGCTTTACAGCTGTTTTTCTGTTCTAAGCATTATTTGGTTCAGAAATATCCTTTTTAATATCGGTTCGCAGTGTCTTAGTACAGTGTTATTTTAACTTCGTATAGACAGTCGCAATTAATTTTTAATTAATATGCATTTGACAAATTTAGAGTGTCATTATATATTTTAACAATGCTAGAACCAATCTGGATTTTCTTTGTAAATTTTAATTATTTTTCTCTTACTTTTGTTGATTATTGCGGGTTGGATGACATTTTGAATTTTTAGGAGAGTGTGTAATAATACACAAATTTTAAAAGTTTGTTAACTAAGTATAGAGAAAACACCATAATCTGACGCAATAGATACAATCGTAATAGATATGCTTAATCTGTTCGCATGTGGTGTGTACACTCAGGCAAAAGGGGTTAGTAGAAAAATCTGTAAAAGTCTTGCAGTTCCACAATATATTTTTTAGTAAACATTTTGCTATTTTCATTTTACAAATTATTGAATTTTTTATTAATTTTTGCTGCTGATTTCAGCAAAACATTTTGCTAATTTTTTAAAACCAAGTGCTTAAATTACCAACAAATTTTACTAGCTTACAAAAGCAATTGGAATAAACATAAAAAATAAAGCCAAACTACAGTCAGAGAAAAAAGTTCCGTCATATTGACGAAAATGTCTTATAAATCGTTTGTCATCAATTACACACTGCTACAAAAAAACACTTTTTGTCATAATTTGAAAACCGACCTAGTGGGGGCTGTAGGCCTAGGTTAGGATATACAAAAACCGTTTTCAAAAATTTTGAAACACCCTCAAAATTTAGAGTTATTTTCAAAAGACTGTTTAAGGGTAGGTCGTAGCACTTTAGTACCTCTAACTCACACATTTTTTGACTGATTTCAAAATTTTAACAGTTTGGAAAGGCAAAGATTTAAGATTTCATGAAATGTATTCAAAGTTTCTCATTCATCAAAAGTTTCTAATTTTTTTTTTTATTTTTTTTTTCCTAATTTTTCAAATTCAACAAGAGTTATTTTAATTTTTTTCTATGAAAACCTAAATTTATTTGCACTGTATATAAAATAAATAGACACTTTTACATAGAAAAAAACGAGATATTATTTGTTAAAATCGGATTATATTTGCAAAACTTACTAAACTTTATGTAAAGTGAAAATTTTGGGATTGTAGACTTTTCTTTTGGTAAACCTCTTGACTTACAAACGTAAATTAAAAACTGTATAACCTAAGTTAACATGTATAGTTAAAAATGATTACTAGCCCTCTTAATGAAAAGTTGAACAACTTTTACAATTTTCATCCGATTTGAAAAATGAAAGCCATGTTTTGTTAAGAACTAAATTTTCTTTAAACGTTGGTATAAATTTTTATAAGCTTTCATATTAAAATAAGCAATGTAATGACACTAAAATTAAAAAATTTTATAATTTTTGTTTTTTTTTTTTGTAGATATCCTTAACAAAAACAATAGTTATAACTTACAAATGTATCAAAAAAATGCAAGTCAGTTTAAAGCGTAATCAGTTTTCTTTCCAAACCCGTTAAAAAAAATTTAAATCGGACAAAACCTGACTGAGTTACAGGTAGATAAGTTGACGAACATCACTGGAAATGGTTTTTTTATAATAATTTCTGAATTTGAGGGTGTTTATGAAATTTTTTGACACAATTTGTAATGTACTCAACAAGAAATATAACCCACGCTAGGTCGTTTTCGAAGTTTTTTTTTCACAGTTGCACCGTGTTATTATTCAAATTTATGAAGTTTTTATAAATACGAGAAAAGATTTATAAAAATTGAAGACAAACATTTCATAGATCTTCATTATATCGTAAAAACGTTTCATACTCTTTGTGAAAATTATTTTATGCAAGGTAAATCAACCTTATTTATTATTGTACATCCAAAAAAAAGTTTGTAAAGTCTTCACCGATAGAAAGACTAGTTGGTCTGTACGCCTTTGCAGTAGAGTGCTGAATCTTTCCCGCCTTTGGAATAAATATTACCTTTACCTTTTTCCACGAAGTTGACACAAAGGTATATTGTATACATATACAGTATATTTGAATGGGTTGGTCCCCACACACAACCGTCTTGAAGCATTTTTATATAGATTCCATCAATTCCAGATAATTTAAAAGGTCCAAAAGTATTGACCGCCCAATACACCGTCTGTGATGTTATTATTTTCAGCGCTACAAAATATGGATCCCTATTTCAATTTGTGGAAGTTACACTTGGTTGTTGAACCAAAGAACATCCAAAAATATGTGTTTTGAAGAGTAGTTTTGGTTCGTCCGTTGTTTAGGTAGTAGCGAACATGGATTTTCCTGATTCGACAACGTTTTTTCTTAATCTAGATGCAAACTTTATACTTGCTACTCTCATAGAAATAAGCCTGTTGAAATAACAGCAAAAGCTACAACAAATTAGTCAAAACTGCGTAGCACAATAAACAATTTTTTTTGACACGAACAGCAAAAATAAAACCGTTAACATTACAAAAATGTAATTATATTCGAGTTGAATTTTATAAAATTAAAAATGGCAATTTACTCTGCTAAAATTAGCAAAAAAATTTTAATAAATAAATGTGGCATACAAAAATTGTTCAAACAAATTTTAGAAATATTTACCTTAAATTTAGTAGAATGTAAATAACAGAATATTTTGCTAAAATCAACTAATTTTTTTTTGCTAAAACATTGTAGATTGCTGATTTCAGAAGCCAATACATTTATTCGCATTAAAAAAATTTTAAAATTTCACAAATCTTTGCTGATTTTAGCAGATTACGTTGTTACTTTCAATTAACTAAAATTTAGCTCAAATATAATCAAATATGTGTTGATTGTTATTCTTATCTTACTAATATAATAAAAGTTTAAAAACTGCTAAATTGTTAAATTTTTTTTAGATTTTTTTCATGCGAATAAAAATCAGCATTTCTGAAATCAGCAACATACAATTTTTAGCAAATATCTCTAATAATTTTATCAAAATATGATGTTATTTGCAAACTATTAAATTTAAGGTAAATATAGAAAAGCCTTTGCTGATATTACAGTTTTTGTTTCTTGTTTTTAGTCAACATATATTTAGTAAAAGCTTTTGCTAATTTCAGCACAGAAAATTCCTTTTTTCAATTAACTAAAACTCAGCTTGATTGCAACTAAAATTTTGAAAAGTTAACAGTTGTAATCTTGCTGTTCTTTTGTTTTAATATTTATCAAAACAAAAAATCTGATAACTTTCTCTGCAATGTCATTTTTAAATAGTACATTTTCTGCTATTTTTAAAGGTTTATTTCTATGAGTGTATAGCCCATTGTGTCTTGTTTTGTAGTTTTGTTCTATTGTAGACAAGACACCTTTCGTATTCATTGTAACTGTGTTAGTTAACTATAGAAACAATAATGATACAAACATGAAGCTTCGCATGTACACAGCCATACACACTAATACAGTATTTTTTATCAAATAATATTAAAAGGATATCATAGCAAAGGCTTTAGTTAAGCACACACACAAAGAACATCAGTGTTCTTTATCTTTTCATGATGTTTCTATCATCATTCAATATTGTAAACACTCAGCCACACACACACACATACTAATACACACTTTCAATGAAACATCTCTATAGTTTTGTATGTGTATAAACAACTTTTGCAATACTAATACAGACTAGTAGGTGTGTATGTAGTAACATCAGTAGTATTACTTAATAGTGTGAAAACAATAGTGTTCTAAATACATATACCAACAACAACAGCACAACAACAACATTTCTAATTTGAGCATCTTCAGTAAGTCTTTCTAAAGCTTGTATTTTTATTTACTACTACTACAAATACTGCTTCTGTTTCTACTAATACACACACACACACACACACACACACAAAAAACCATCGTAGCTACATGAGCATCACAACAGGATCTATCAAAAAGTGCAACTTAGATACAACGACACTTTTCCAAGTATTGAATATTAGTAGTCATAGTGTTGTACAACGCGTTACATTGTAACGTCAATAATACCACATCTTCTTGCCAAGTTTGTGTGTCTTCTTTAAAAAAAAAATACAATTTACCGTGCAACATTAATAAAGATTTTTCTAAAGCTGTTGCTTGTTGTTCAATGTTATATAGAGTAATGGAAATAATATATAAATTAATATTTCGTGAAATTACAAAATTGCTGCAAAATAATATTTTTGTTTAAAAAGTGTAAAAAAAATTAAAAAGTTTAACTAAAATAAATGGTAAAAGATATATAATTAATAAAGAATACCTGAATACAATCGAATATTTTTATGATGAGCTAAGATCTTAAAAAATATTTCCCATTTTGGTGTTTTTAATCAGCGGTACCCACCAACTTTTGCTTCACGGACAACTTGACGAACTTCTACTGCTACACGGACCCCAAAAATTGTTTCCATATATTTACAAAAAATGGAAAAGAAACGAATCAAAACAAAATTCAATTTTTATATGAAAAAAAAAATATATAATACAAAAACCAAATGCAGTAAAACCCACCAATAAATGGATTTAAGCATTAATGTTTTGTGCTAAATATTAAATACTGATGATGTTTTTCCATGAAAAGCGAAATATCGATTAGGTGAATAAATAAACAATATTTATACTAAACCAACATAGACATCGACCCCAAATATTTTATTTTGAAAATTACTTAATAAAGGTCGAATAAAACAAAAAACTTTATAAAACCCAACTAAATAAATTCTATGAGACCAAACAAAAATAATTCGTTTTAAGAGACCCTATGGGGAATGGGACCGGTTCTGCGTGTGCCACATAATTGTTATAAAAAGCAGGCAAACATCACAAGTAATCTTTCGAGAATACTTGATCTGTTATTTTAGGAGCAGTTTCCTATTCAGAAATTGATTCTTCTGCTCCTACAGAACTGTGAAAAAAGGGCACCAGCATTTATAATATTTGTCAGCAGAAAATATAACGTTAGCTATAATAATCATGTCGAATAATTTATCGTTTAGAATAAAAACTATTACAATATTTAAAAAAATTTGCAAAAACTAAATAAAAGTAATTTTTCCCCATGTAAACTCATGTTTCGCTCTTTAAGGCCTAGTCACATAGGGTAGGTTTGACGAAGAGGCCTATAATTACACATGAGTTATATTCAAGTCAAATATAAAAAAAATTAGAGGGTACCGTATTAACATTTCCAACATTTAAAGTTATGGAACACTCTAAGGGACACTCTAATATATATATATATATGTATGCGTAGCGCATACTTTAGGGACAAAGCCCAAAATTGTCGCCGAAATATGCGGTCTATAGAAAAAATTGTCCTCATCTTATACGCTAGATGTATGAAAGGCGCGAAAACTTTGGGGACGTCCCCAAAGTAAGCAAATGTCCTAAACTATGCGGGGGAACGAATAAATGTCTTTAAACTATGCGCTGTGCATACATATATATATATATATGTATATGTATGCACAGCGCATACTCTAGAGACATGTTATTCATTCCCCCGCGTAGTTTAGGGACATTTGCTTACTTTGGGGACTGTCCGCAAAGTTTTCGCGCCTTTTCATACATCTAGCGTATTAGATGAGGACAGTTTTTTCGAACACCGCATCTTTCGGGTACAATTTTGGCCATGTCCCTAAAGTATGCGCTGTGCATACATATATATATATATATGTATATATATATATGTATATATATATATGTATATATATATATGTATGCACAGCGCATACTTTAGGGACCGCCCAAAATTGTCGCCGAAATATGCGGTGTATTACAAAATTGTTCCTCATCTTAAACGCTAGATGTATGAAAAGGCGCGAAAACTTTGGGGACAGTCCCAAAGTAAGCAAATGTCCCGAAACTATGCGGGGGAACGAATAAATGTCTCTAGACTATGCGCTGTGGCATACATATATATATGTATGGCGTAGCGCATACTTTAGGGACATGGCCAAAATTGTACCCGAAATATGCGGTGTATCGAAAAAATTGTCCTCATCTTAAACGCTAGATGTATGAAAAGGCGCGAAAAACTTTGGGGACAGTCCCCAAAGTAAGCAAATATCCCTAAACTATGCGGGGGATTGAATAAAATGTCTCTAGAGTATGCGCTGTGCATACATATTTATATATTAATATATGTATATACAAAAGTCATAGAATTATTTTTGATTAATTGTAACATATACACTTTCATATATGGTAGAATGCATGGTCATATATATATCTATACCTATTTCATAAGATCAGATATGCAAGATGTGCTAATATATTGCATACGATACAATGACATAATATGATATATTACGCCATATTAAAAAAATGTCATAAAACTAAGCAATATATGAACATATATTATAATATATTGCCACACATATGAATATGAGTATATATAATCGTTTTTCATCGGGCTTTTATATAAAATTATATATTACTATAGAAGGAAGACTAAAATAGTTTTATGACTAAATTTTAAAATTCTGAAGTTGTTGCTGTCGGTAACGCAAAATTAATAATTTGCATAGAAAATAATAACATAGTACAAAATGTTCTATAAATGAAATTATTTAAAAACTTCAAAAATCTCAAGTCGGTTTACAGAAAACTAATGAAAATATTTGTATTTGTCGGTTTTTTGAAATCTTTTAAATATCATTACTTTAAAACTTTTTGACCAATTTTAATCAATCAAATTTTATGAATATTGAATACTTGAATATTTATCTACGAATTCATTATTATTTTAAAATATCGCTTAAACTCTTTATTAAAGTCAATACGACTCTTATGGTCGTTTAAGCTGGGGTGACATTTAGTTGAAATCTAAATTATCCAATGCAAAATCAATTTAATCTTGATATGAACACAATAAAAGCGTTTAATAAAAGTTCTACATACAAATTTTAATTATTTTAAATATATACCTTATACACAAAAGTAGCCCATAACCTTGGAAAATTGGTGGTAACCTTATAAAGAATTTCCGTGCTATTTTGTAGCAAATATTCTATCATTTTAGACGTTACAAATAGTGTTTCTTTATAAAACAAATTTATGATTTCCCACACTAAATATAAAAATTCTTTAGATATGCAAGTTATAGTACACCCATAAAAATAAACCTGTAAAAATAGCAGAAAATACTACTAAAATTAGTTAAAAACTATGTTGCAGAAAAAACTTTTAAAATAAGCAGATTTTTTTGCAAAATATTAATAAAATAAAAACAGCAAAAATAAAATTGAAAACTTTACAAAGTTTCTTGATTGTTTTTTAGATTTGTCTAAAAACGGGCTTTTAAGGTCCAGTTTATTATATAAAATAAAAGATTATTTCATTTAATGGTCCATCCGACGTTTCGTTGGTGTTTTCATTGATATATAATCTTCTGTCAATTTTACATTATTTTCAATTATTAAACAATACAAAACAAGTATATGTATAAATAAATAAAAATAATTGTAAAAAATAATAAATAAAATATCACAGTAAATTCTTTTTCTATTTTCCTAATGTTAAGATCACAGTTGAGTTAAGTTTAGTTAAATTCAAGATTTTAGACAACTGAAAATAGTAATTTGCTCTGCTATAATTACCAAAAACTTTAAATAATTATTTGTAGACTAAAACCAGCAAACAAAAATAGCAAAATAAACGAAATATTTGCTATAATTTCAGTATATTTTGCCAAAAACAATATAAATGTTTGCTAAAGATTGTAGACTGCTTATCTCATAAGGACGTATGCTACATATATGTTGTAATATAAGCTCTATAATTTAAGATATAATATATTCTGTCTTACAAAAAAGTTTTTGTGTGATCTAAGATGTGTTTACATATGGTGTCATATTACAATTTAATATACATTTATTTATGACATTAAATGATGTAAGATATAATTATGTATATGACACAAGATTAGAAATTTAGTTTGGGATATGATTATATATGGTCCAACATCATTAATATTTTCTATGCGTATAAGATATAATAATATATTGTTACATATATATCCCCATACATAATTATATATGCGCAATATGACTAAACTAGTGAATTTTTTTTTTTTTTTTTTTTATTTTCTTAATTTTTTTTATTTAAGAAAAAGTTATATAGTATGTCATGTGATTTAAGTTAATAAATTAATATCAAAATATCTTATTCGATCCACCAAAAAATACTTATCATTTTGGATCTAATTCGATCATTTAGATCTAAATTATTCTCATGGGATATTTTGCGATCTATCTTTAATTAGATAGTATTTGATCCCAAAACTTTAAGATAAATTCTGATCTAATTTAATCCAATAATATATTTGGGGGATCTAAGCGGATATTACTGGATACCCCGATTTTGAGATAAAGTTGTATAAGATTAAATAGCGATCTATATTAAATGAGATTTTATTTTGTATTTAAGATTTAACTCTTTAACTGATCAGGTTATAATGTTCGCTTATATGGTCACGTTTTTTCGCTAAAGTGGCCCCTTGATATATTTTAATTTGTTTTAATGTTTTCAAAATGTTCGAAAATTTTAAAAGTTTCACACCCATTACATTAACCTGTTAACTGGTTTTGCTGAAACTGTTGTGGCAGCCAAAAATCGTACTTCAGTTTCATGAACTCTTTGATTTATGACATTACTGGAAAATTATTAGAGGATTATAGGGAATGAATGATAGTTATTGACAACCATTTCTAATAAAAAGTTCTTTAACATAAATAAAAAGCACATTAACTCAAATATTGAGTAAATATTTTTTTTACTACTTATCGATGCTGATGTCTTATCTTTAAATATTTATATTTAGTCGTTGATACGTCAACATAATTTTGTATTAATAATGAATTTATGTAACTATGAATGTATGTGTAGACATCTGATTGCACTTATGTATACACACACACAAATATGAGGCTTTCCAACCCAACGGTTCAGATAAAAAAATATATCGCATCAATGCCAAACTAACAGTACTTATTCACTTAAACGTATGATACAAATAATAACTGCAACCACTTTTTGAAATTTTTCCAAAAATTGAGCGTAGTATGCGTGGTTAAATACTTATTAATTTTACGCTTATTTTTAGTATATTATTTATAGAAATTTAACTCAATTTGGCAATTACTATAAATTTTACTATGTCAATATATTTTTAAATTTTGAGTGTAGTATAACAGTAAATATATTAAAATATCTTCCAAAATTTTTTTTAATTCCTAAAAAAATTTTATATGTCTTTCTGTATATCAAGATCGTTTCATCGTGTAACTCGTATTAGTTTTTTTTTGCGAAATATTCGTGTAACATTTTCTTTTTTAAATATTTTAATATTTTTTTGGTAAAACTACATGGTGTATGAGTTGTCAACAATACACTCAGGGAACTTCTGCTTTAAAAATATGTAGTTTTCTGGGTTGTAATACAGTTTCTTTATTTTTAATGTAAATATCAGTCATTTGTAGAACAAATTAAAAGTTTAACTAACCTTGTAGTTCAGTTAGAAAAACAAACCACATCAAATACCTGTTTTATGATTTTACATTCGTTTTTTGTTATTTGAAAACTAAAAAAACAAAATGATTGTTTATGTTTTACTAACATATGTGGTTAATTTTTACTACAATTGTGGTTCATTTTTTGAACATTACAAAACAAATGACAATTGAAATGTAAGTCCTCCTTTCTTTAAGTGAAATTTCATTTGTTTTTAACTACATTTGCAGTGGTAGTTACCCACATTGCATTCTAAGTGTATAATACACTATTGGACAAAATAAATTGCAATTTGATTACTTTTGTGTTTCGTGAAGAAAAAATTATTGAAAATAGCATTGAGTATGCCAAATATGACTTAATTTATTTAATTTATCACAATACGATACAAAAAATTACAATTCATATATATTTGACTTCAGATTTCTCTAAATGTGAACCAAAACTGAAGAAGGTATATAATTTTGTTGGACAAAATAAAGTTCAAATTTTATAAATTGTTTTTCAAAACTTAAAATAAGTTAAAAGTAAATACTGTTTTTCCTTTATCATATATTTTTGTATTAAATATGACTTCTACAAGTATTTTTGGAACATATAAAATCAAGTTTTTTTAAAAATATTTGTTGCTAATGCCATCTATTTGACATTAATTTTATTAAAATATATCAGAATATTAACATTAGCTATGGGCGAAAAATGTACATAAACTCTAAATAAGCGTTGTGAGCTGAGAAATCCTGTTAAAAGTTAATTTTTACTCTTAAAATATCCATTTATGACATTTCTAATGAGGTTACGGTCAGTGTCGCGTTGGAGATTTGAGGCAGCTTAGCTCACTCTCTCATCCAATTTTAAAATTTTCTTTTCCTAAATTATTTTAAAGGGCTATCCAATAATTTTTAAGTACTTATTAGTTCAACTCTCATCGGAAGAACCGCTTCTGCAGACGAAATTTTACCCCCAAGCCATATAACTTATTGCAGAATGCTTACTGAAGATTTCGTATTAACATCATACAAAGATTTAATGGAGAAAGAAATCATTATTTTTACTTTTAATTGTTAGAATTTGTTTAAAATCAACAAAACCGCTTTCAATAAAACAAAATCCTAGTCCGATAAGTTCCATTAAGAATGGATTCCCCTAACGACACATGTGCTTATAATTGTTATGCAGGAAGTAGTATTATTCGGGTGCCATTTTCGTCTGCAGTAGCGGATTTTCCGGTAAGAGTTAACTTGAAAGTTAAAAGGTAATCATTTAAAATCTCTGAAACAGAAACTTTGCTAATTCGGTTGAGAAAATGTCTTCAAACGTGCTAAACCTTCAACAGGGTACTGGCCGCAGCATCATGAAAATCATTATTTTAAGGGTAAACACAAATTTTAAACTGAATTTTTTAACTTGGATCACTTACATAATACTAATTCAACATGTTTCAGTCATTGTTGATGTTAAAATTCCCATATAATATCGGCCAAGGATCAAGAATGCTTTCGGTATGATGAACTCCAAACAGAAGGCAATAGTCACAAATATTTTTAAAACATGATTATATATGTTCCAATAATACTTGTAGATGTCATATTTAATACAAAATATGTGATAAAACACCAAAACACTATTAACTTTACACTTATTTTAAGTTTTAAATACAATTTATAAAATTTGCAGTTTACTTTGTCCAACAAAATTCTGTAGCTTCTTCATTTTTGGTTGGCATCTAGAAAAATTTAAAATCAAATATATATGATTTGTAGTTTTTGTACAAAATTGTGTATAAAATAAATAAATATAGTCATATTTTTACTATTTAATACTACTTTCAATAGTTTTTTTCTTCCCGAAACACATCAGTAATAAAATTGCTCTTTATTTTGTCCAATAGTATACTTATAATAAAATTCTCTGTACGCCATGTAGTTTTAACAGACTATTAAGAAGGACAATATTCGGATATTTAAGAAGGACAATATTCAACGAATATTTTATCCAAAACTGTTCCAAATTAACACCATGGAACTTTCGGGATCGATTGAAAAATAACTGATGTTATTTTTATAAATAAAAAAAATTTGGCTGATTTTTATATAAATTGAGTTCTCTAATACACAAAGGTTTATCTGTTTTTAAAATCTCCCTACAAAATTAAATGATATAGAAAAATTTTATAATTTCTTAAATTTAGTTAAAATATTTTTAATAAATATTATACTAACATGAGCAAAAAATTGTCAATATGTAACCACATCTTTACACTTTTTTTTGGAAATCTTAAATTAGTTTATTGCTTGCAGGTTGACAGTGCTTGCATATTGCTACCTGTATTTCGGCATTCCAGCGGTGTAGTCGACTGGAGTCGACCTAACACAACCTAACACGACCTAAGGCACATTTTCAGTGAACATCCCTATTGCGTGTGTTGCAGTTTAAGGGGTTTACGCTCTTTAAGCTACCCATACACTTTGCAATATTATTTATTGCAAATATTATTGCCAGTATTATTTTAATTTTGCCCTACAAAGTGCAACAAAATGTAAAATACTTTTGCTCAAAATATGGCAAAACTCTCTTGTTCTGTTGTGGAGGGATATAGAAACTGAACAATGTGACTAACACACTATACAAAATTTTCACATTTCCTGGTTGCGCTATAAGAATCAAACATTTTTGATTTTTCCAATATTTTGTACAAATTTCCAATGTGTCATACACACTGGTAATATTTTGCACAACAGCAAAAGTTACACAAGAATATTGCGTAATGTATGGGTACATTTAGTTTGTTTTATATTGAGATTTTTTTATTTTACATTTCAATAGTTTGAACTTTTTCTAGATATTGCAAAAAAGTTACAGCTTGTTAAAAAAACTCCTTGCCCTATATTTTACATCAGCAACATTTACTACAAATGTCTTTTTCTCAAAACAAGATATTGAAACTCGGGTGCCACTATGCAGCCTTTACGGATGGTCCGATTTTCAATCTGCTTTTTGTTTCGTTTCCTAAAATACTACAAAATTTAAAAAACCTATGTTTTGTGTGTTTTTTTAAATCATATTTCTTAATGGAAACCTTTGAAGCGCCTTCCATTCTTTAAGATTGATATACTATATGGTTTTTACTTAATCATACTCTCGGATAGGCTACGTTGCTTTTTTTTGTACTTCCGTAGAGTAATGTATAAATAAATTAATATTTTCCAATACTTATTTTTTAATCAACGGATTTGCTGTGTTTCATTTAAAAAAAAAAAATAATTTTAGCCAATTAAACAATAGGAAATTGTATTTTTTTTCTGAAAATGCATTACATTAGCTAGAATAATGTAAAAGAATAAGTATAAGTTTTGGTAAAATGTAAATACAGGAACTGAATTAATGCTGCATTAACATTTATTCTCGAAATTTAAATTTAAACTAGATTTTATCATATGGAAGTGTATAAAATGATTTACGAATTAGAGTTCGAAATCTAGTTAAAATTGGATTCCGAATGTAATGTAAATGCAGCTTTAGCTACATCCAAAACGGATTTATTAAATCCAAGAAATTTAATAAATCCATTTGGATTTATAAAAACCGCTACACGTAGACGCCGCTGTCTAAAAGCTGCTAATTTTCAACTAAAACCATTGGTAATTTTTTACACAAAACGTTTAATTTTGTATGTTAAAGCAACACATTAAGTAATAGGAAGAATTTCCTGAGTGTTGCTTCTCTTAAAAAAAAAAAAAACAAAAAAAAAAAAAAAAACATGAGCAAAAAATTTACAATATTTAACTACGTCTGCTCTACACTTTTTTTTTTGGAAATATTGTACAAGTTGTTCCAATTTAAATTCGTGGCATATACTTAGGACAACAAATACTGTCAGTTTGACATTGATACTATTTACTTTCTCTATAGTGAGGCTGTTGGCTTGGATAGCCTCATATACATAACTCGTTGTCAACTAATTAGTTAAATTGAAATCGAATTATTTGTTGTCGCACTTGAATTAACCACACACTCGTTCAACTTAATTATCAGTCTGTGTAAAATATATTTATGCTCTTTAGTACCAGTCGTATTGCGGTATGTTTATGTCTCTAATAAAGTGGAATAAAAAAGTAACACATAAACACAAATAGTCGGTAAAGCTGTCATTTACAAGTCTCTATTATTAATATAACTTTACGCAGAGAAAAAATATGATTGAACATGATTGTGGACACGAAATTATCATATTATCATCCTAATTATCATATATATGATTGTGGCTGATTATATTATGTTTAGCGACTACGATTTTATCGTAATGTAGGATCATAATATGATTTTTGCTATCAAAATATAATTATTTAAATTTTTTGAAACTTTTTGTTTTTACTTCTTTGATTAATTTGGTATATGTATTAAGATGTAATTCCGAATATTTTAATATTAATAGGAATTTTCTTCTCATTCGTTTCAACTGAACATTTGGCAAAACATATTTTATATAACTGTGTTGTGGTGTAGGGTTTTAAATTAACAATTAAACATGTACATTTCTCTGTGTTTTAAAGTCAGTAGTATTAATGGCAACTTTAATTAATTATAATTACACTTAAAATTATTTGTTAATTAACAATATATGATATATGAAACCTTTTAGATATACGAATTAATAAAAAAAAAACAAAAAACGTGGCTAACTACATTTTTGGCTTTAAGGTTATTAAATTAATTTACACCCACTTTAAATGATTTAATAATTTTATTAAAAATCATGGAAAATATGCAGGCAATAATATACTGAATATAGAAAATAAATATCGGGAAATAAACATGGGGTACAAAAGGGCATATAAAATTGTTAATTTCAATTATTTACTGACGTATCAGTAGTGTTGTTCACTAGACATCGCGTGAGTATATTAAACAATTACTCACGCTCCCGAAATTTTTACAAACAACAGTAACTTCCGTGGCGTAAATTAATATTTTCCAATACTTATTTTGAATCAACGGATTTACTTTGTTTTATTTAAAAAAAAAAAATGTTTTTAGCCAATTAAACAAGAGGAAATTGTATTTTTTCTGAAAATACATTACATTAGCTAGAATAATGTAAAAGAAAAAAGTGTAAGTTTTGTTAAAATGTAAATACAGGAACTGAATTAATGCTGCATTTACATTTATTCTTGAAATTTAAATTTAAACTAGATTTTTATCATATGGTAGTGTATAAAATGATTTACGAACTAGATTTCGAAATCTAGTCAATATTGGATTTCGAATGTAATACAAATGCAGCTTTAGCTACATCCAAAATGGATTTATTAAATCCAAGAAATTTAATAAATCCATTTTGGATTTATAAAAACCCCTACAAGTAGACGCCGCTGTCTAAAAACTGCTAATTTTGAACTCAAACCATTGATAATTTTTTACACCAACCGTTTAATTTTGTATGTTAAGTCTATGGCGCCATCTGTATGTCTACACTAAAAATATATTAAAAGAGGTATGATAACACTAAAAATTTTCACATTTCTGCGTTAATATTCCGCCAACGCTAAAGTCTTTAAGCGCTAACGATTTACATTTTACTAAATTTAAATCCATTTTATTAAAAAACCGCTAATATATGGTAGACAATCAACATAAAGAGGCGTTTAGATTAATTTACACGTCCCAATTCACCCATCCACATGTCCCAATATATCCTATTATGAACAAAGTCACAATAACTGCCATACGTTTTAGAATGTTTAATTATTTGCGAAAAAAAAAAATCTTCATTCGCATAACGAAACAATATTTTATTTTATATTTACATGATCAAAAATGTAAAAGAAAATATTTTGTTTGATAAAAAACAAGAACACCAGTAGAAACTTTTTTTATGGCTTTTTTATTTGCTACATCAAAAGTAATTCAAAAATAAGCCTCGTAAAAAAAAGGATTACTCAGAGTGATAATAAGTTAGTCTCAATTTACCCCACGTGCCATATTACCTCAACTTCCCCTATGTATTCAAATATATTTAAATTCCTGGATAAATTCCATAGTTGTGGTCAATTGTGCTAAAAATAACAATATCTGTACTAGCCATCGTATGAGTGATATTTATGTAATATTAAAATACAAATAACTCATACGACACGCAGTACATTACATATATCGCTCATTTAGTTCAATAACGTCATAACTCAAAAATTTTGATTTTGTAGAAAGCGATTTTAAAATTTTCAATTTACTCCCACCTTGAAGAAAAAAATAGCGAAAAAGAAGTGAATAATACCAGATATTAATACGATTTTTTACACAATATGATACGTGATATAACGAATAATTCTGCGTCATTAACTCAAAAATCACGTTTTTGAGTTTTGACGTAGTAAATGAGCGATATGATAATATTAAGTTAACGATTTGTTTTCTGTAAATTAAATCTGTTTAAATGAATTTTGAATCTGTGTCAAATAGAAAATTTTTTTTAATATTTGCTTTGCAAAAGCTGGTATATCCACTACAACGTACGAATTTCCTATTACATGCGATTTCCGTTGTTAACTCATTATTGACACACTGTTACTAATTTTACCCAGTAATTTAAACGGACATATTTTTTTAGAGAATAAAGAATAATAAAAAACTTTTAAAGTCAAATTACTTTACCCACTTCAAGCACTTATCGATGACAAAAAAACAGCTGATGATGATATGGATGATTCCACTATTAAAACATCTAAAGTAATAATTCCACCTATAACAATAGTTAAAAGTAATATGGAAAAAATTCATGAGATGTGTAAACATCTTAAAATTTTAAAATATGCAATCCGAAAGATTTCGATTGGGCACAAATTATTTTGTGAAATACAATATGATTTCGAACAAGCAGTGAAATGTCTGAAAGCTAATAATATTGAATATTTTACATATACAGCAAAAAACAACAGGCCATATAAAGTAATATTGTCTGGCTTAGATAAAACTGATCATATCCAACTTAAGTCCACCTTAAACAAATCAGGACTTCAATGCACTGATGTTAAACCGATTTTCAAAAAAAAGGAAAACAATAGAGAAATTATTCTTTATGTTATTTATTTGAAAAAAGGTACGGTAACTCTTAAGGAACTAAGAGATAAATATAACAGCATTAATTTTATCAGGGTCAAATGGAGTTACCAAACAAAACGCCCAAACAAAGTTACCCAATGTTACAACTGCCAAATGTTTGGCCACGGCTCAGATAACTGTAATGTTAAAACTTTCTGCGCAAAGTGTTCCGGCCCACACAAAACACCAGACTGTAAAACCGAGGAAGTTAAATGTGTAAATTGTCAAGGAGATCATAAATCCACTGATAACTCTTGTCCCAGTAGAAATTCGTATGTTGCATTAAGAAAACGTTTTTCTAATGGCTATCGATCAACTGGAAACGCGCAACAAGTCGCTAGTCAAGTAAAACCTAATAAAATTCATCAAACTATAGTACCAAATCAACCAATCTCGAGTAATATGAGCTGGGCTAATGTTGTCTCGTCAAATGGTAATACTGCTTCAAATGATTTATTCTCTGTGGATCAACTTAAAGAAATGACATTTGAACTTATTAACAATTTAAAAAACTGTAAGACAAAGTTAGAACAACTTGATGTTATTACATCATTGGCCTTTAAATTTTTATCGTAAACATGGATAGCAAAATTAAAATATTGACTTGGAACGCTAGAGGTATACGTAAAAAACTTATAGAATTTTATAATTATTTATTAAGACAAAATATAGATGTAGCGTTGGTGTGCGAAACTTGGTTAAGTCAGGACATATCTGTACTACATCAAAATTATTTTTGCTACCGCAAAGATCGATTAGGGTCGAAAGGAGGAGGTGTTGCAATCTTTATTAGAAAAAATATAAAACATGAGCTTCTTTCTGAAATTGACACACAACTTATTGAAAATATTGGCATACAAATTACTCTTTCAGATAACTCAACCTTAGATATTTATAGCTGTTACTTTCCTGGAGGCTCCGCCGGTCCATTAGACATAAAGAAAATAATTTTAAATCAGATTTAAAGAAATTTTCTAGAATAAAAGGTAAATATATCTTAGGAGGCGATTTTAATTGCAGACATCAAAGTTGGGGATGCCTAAAAGGCCAATTGCTGGGGTAATATACTATTTGATTTAATTACGGTAAATTCTTTTGCATTGAACTATCCGCCTAATCCAACAATGGTTCCTGTGAGTAGTACAGCAAATGCTTCTGTTTTAGACTTTTTTATAACTAATATTCCTGATAAAATTACTGGAGCTGAAGTTCTCAATAGTTTGAATTCAGACCATCTACCAGTGCTCACTTCTATTGAATTATTTACACGACAGTCGCATCTGTTAAAACCTGATTATAGGAATGCAAACTGGACTGCTTTCAGGAACTATATTAGTAGCAATATTGACACTCTTTTAGACATGGAAGTCTATGGAAATGATGACGTTGATAAATTAATAGAACTTTTTACAAAATTGGTTCAAGATGCTATTGATATCAGTGTACCAAAAAGAACAGTGTCCAACATTTTTGTAAAAAGGCTACCACAACCAATTTTGCACCTCATTAAGTTAAGAAACCAAGCTAGAAGGAAATGGATTAGACATAGGACCGTTTTGGATAAGGCTCAAATGACTTTCCTAAATAACCTCATATCTGAACAAATTTTTCAGTTCAGAAATTTGCAATGGAACAATCTATTGAATAGTTTGCCAAAAGCTTCTACTAAATTTTGGAATATATCGAAAATTATTAAGAAGAAAAATAAATGTATTCCATCACTTAAACAAAATGGTAATTTTTACATAACGAACAATCAAAAGACAGAAATTCTGGCTCAAACTTTTGTTTTGAATCACACTATTTCATCTGACTTAAGTGATCAGAATACAAAACGGCTTGTTAGCAATTCAATTGACATTATTAAAAATCACAGCCAACTTACAAATAATATTATCGTTAGTGTTAGCCTTGTTAAAGGAATAATTAAACAATTAAAAACAAAGAAATCGCCTGGTATTGACGGGCTTTCTAATCGTTGTCTAAGCAATTGCCTTTCAAAGGTCAACAGTTACTTTGCCGGATTTATAACTCATGTTTAAATCAATGCTACTTCCCTTTAGTTTGGAAGCAATCAAAAGTAATTGCAATTCCCAAACCAGGTAAGGACAGCAGCTGTCCAGAATCTTATCGTCCCATTAGTCTGCTTAATACGTTAAGTAAAGTATTAGAAAAAATTATAAAAGAAAAAATAGTTAATTTCATTGATGATAATAACATTTTACCATCACAGCAGTTTGGCTTCCGAGCACAACACAATACTATACAGCCTCTTGTGAGAATACAAAATATTATTAAAAGTAATTTTAACTGTGGTAAATCCACTGCAATGGTCCTGCTGGATATTAAAGCTGCATTTGACTCCGTATGGCACGATGGTCTATTACACAAAATGTTGGCAATTGGCATGGATATCTCTATTATTAAAATAATAAGAAGTTTCTTGTCGAACAATATTGGAAACAATGCTTCACAAACATCGTGCTTATCACCTATTTTGTACAATATTTTTATCTATGACTTCCCAGCCCTGGATGGTTGCAATTCCTCGATATTTGCGGACGATACCGCTATCTTAAGCACCGATATTTTATCAGAGGAAATTATTAATAATTTGCAAATTTCAGTAAGGATAGTAGTAGACTTTTTCAACAAATGGAAAATCATGATAAACCCGGCGAAAACACAGTCAATATTTTTTACAAGGAGAAGAAAAGATTGCTTCGTTCCTCAATTTAATATTAAGGTTGGAAATACAAGGGTTCCCTGGGAACGAAAAGTTAGTACTAGATACAAAATTACTTCTTAACGAGCATATAAGCTTTATAATACACAAAATAAACTCTACGAAAAAAGTAATGTACCCGTTAATTAATAGACACTCTGAATTGAGCATCGATAACAAGCTCCTAATTTTAAAAGCAGTTTTTCATGCCATTCTGTTTTATGCGGCTCCTGTGTGGTATACTGCGTCCAAGTGTCATTTAAAGAAGCTACAAGTTTGCCAAAACAAACTTCTCAAAATGATATACAATTTTTCCCAATCATTTTTCGACATCGACACTACACTCTATGTCTAACATAAAATTAGTGAGTGATAAACTTCAAATTTTGTATGAAAACTTCGCGAACCGCTGTCGATACTCTAGCTATTCCCACATCAACTCCTTATGTTTATAAGTTAAACTTATAATTTTTTTTTTTACTTTTAAACGATTTTGTTTTTTATTTATTTATAATTTTTTTTTTTTTTTTCTTTATCCTTCAACGGGTTTTTGTATTAACTTTTCCCTTCTTAAAATAGATTATATTTTTGAACATGTATTATTACTTGGTATATTAATATTTAAGGTGAAAAAGTGTACAGATTGATCTCTTAACTTTAAATTAATAAATTATTGTGAATATGTATAATATAATTTTCAATAAATGGTTAAAAAAAAAAAAAATAAAAATAATCGAGAATGAAATTTGCGAAAATTATTATCCAGAGTTGCCAAATAATTATTTGAAAACATTATTTTTTTGCTTTTTTGATGAAACATTTTTCAAATAATATTTAAATACAAAAAAAGCCCGATTGAACCAAGAATTTTTCAAACACACATATTCGAAAATATTCCTTCATTTATTCCGTTTTCACTCAAAACATAAATAATGGCTGGTTTTATTAAATTACTACACTTTGATATGTAGGTAAAGACCACTGCAAATGTAGTTAAACAATGAATGTAAAATCATAAAACAGTCATTTGATGTGGTTTGTTTTTTGTTAATGAACTGCAAGGTTAGTAAACAATTTAAGTTGTTCTTCAAAGGACTGAAATTTACATTAAAACAAAGAAACTGTTTTCCAAGCTAAACAACTACAACTTTTTAAAACAGAAGTACCCTTATATTCTCTTATAAGTACTCTTATAAAACTTATAATATCTTTGCTGTTATATGGCTATTTAAAATTTTTTTCCGAAAACGACGATATCATTACTCGACGGCAAAAAACCGGCTTTGAAGAAAATCTATTTTAATAGACCTGTGTTCGCTGGTTTCAAATCAGACAACAAACTACAAAATATTGCGGTTTTAATATAAACATCGTTCAGCCCATTTTTTATATATTTTGCTTAATTTTTCGAAATTTTGTTCCGAAATTATGATTTTTTTTTTAAATAAATCTAAATAAAACTATTTTTCATTTGTTTCGCACTGATATTGCAAAGAACATGAAAATATTACCTGTTAAAAGTGTAAAATCTTCTTCATTGCACATAAATTAGACATTCTTGTGAACAAATTGTTGCACCAAAATTGCAAATCCATTGAAAACGTTCTGAATTAATTAGGAAATAACTTAAAGTTTCAACTTCAATGGAAGGGCGTACAGACTTTCCCGTACTCCAATTCCGTTTTGTTTTGTCATCCGCAATTTTCAACACGAAGTTGGCTGTAGGTTGATATACGAAAATTGCTGAAACAAACTTTTCATGTGTGAACACAAAAGCAAGTTCAAAGGAGAATTGAAGAAAATTGCCGTGTGTGAACCGGGCCTAACATTACTGCTGAAGAATTTTTAACTATTTTGCAGAACTTGCTTTGCAATGCATATGATATATCGCGGTGTTTTATATTAACGTTATATACTTAACTTTTTAATATAAAAATTGACTACTTTTCTACATATTTCAGCACATTTTCTATGGATTTGCAATTTTAACACGAAAATGAGTTCTAATTTGTTTAACAAACTAAATTTATAGGGATAAAACTAAACATGTAAAATTTACAATTCCTTGCAATTCCTGTAAGATATCCTGAAACAAACACCGCCATGATTATAACCAAGTGAAAAATAGTGTTGTACAGATTTATATTCTTAAAAAATATTATGATTTTACATTTACACATGATTTTTTTCATCTTCTCTTACATTTATTCGTGTTTTCTATTTGTAATAGTAACATTTAAATATGATCTGAAGCTTGACAATTTAAAATAAAATGTAACTTTAAAAAAGATCAACAAAACATAATATTTCTTAAACCAAACATACAGGTACCATGCATTGTAAATCTAATAAGAAAACAACCAACTAGAATATGTTGTGTTTAAATATTAGTAGTTTGACTGGCAACCCTGCCAAAAAAAACATAAATAAGCTTGTAAAATAGCTACTAAAAAATTATTTAAAAATTACCATACAAAAAACGCTCCTTATTTCAGCAGATTTTTGTTGCTAAATATTAATAAACTAAGAACAAAATTGTTGACTTTACAAATGTTAGTTATATTCGATGTGAATTTTAATTAACTGAAAAACAAAATTGTTTTTTATATTTACCTCAAATTAGTTGAATGCAAATAACAGGTTATTTTGCTAAAATCAACAGAAATGTTTGCTAATAAATTGTAGATTGGTGATTTCGCAAGCACAGACTTTTATTCGCATTAACAATAATAAATAATAAAAATTTTTTTTTGTTAATTTCACATTTTTTAATAATTTTTTTTGGCTACTAATATTTAGTATATGTTTTTCTAATTATAGCAAATTATTTTGCTAGAATTTAGTAGAATTCAAATAAAAGTTTATTTTGCTAAAAACAACAGAAATGTTTGCTAAAAAAATGTGGATTGGTGATTTCGTAGGGTCAGACTATCATTCGCATTAAAAAACAAATAAAAAAAAGTTTTTAAATTTTACTTTTTTAATGATTTTTTGTCTACTAATTTTAGTGTTTTTGCTTATTTTAGAAAATTATTTTGCTACTTTCAATTAACTAAAATATAGCTCAAACATAACTTAATATTTGTAATTTCAACAGGTTTATTTTTGCTATTTTTATATTACTAATATTTAGTAAAAAAATCTGTTAGTTTTAAGCCGTTTTTTCTGGAAGGTAATTTTAACTAATTTTTAGTTGCTTTTTTTTATATTTTTACAGGTTTATTTCTATGATATGGTAGTAAAAATGACTATGGGTAGTAAAAATAACAATTAACCTTAAATTAATGCATAAACCATAAAACCGAGCAACAAAAAAAAAAAAAAAAAAGTGGCGAAAACTTCTGTTAACAGTTATTTTTTTCGTTATTTTAAAAATATTTTTTAATTAAAAATAGTTTTTTCTTTTAATTTCAATACAAATTGGGGTTGCCTACATTCTATTTAAAATGCAAAGTCAAAATTCTAGACGGTATTCCAATCTTGACATTTTTATGCGTTGGAGCTACAATGAAACTGTCTGATTATTTTTTTGCAAACTACCAACATGTCTATCAATAATAACTTATATAAACTAAACGAGAATTTTGTATAGCTCGATATAATCTTCAATTTTTAAGTAACTAACAAACACTAACTGTTTACTGCAAAATTACTGTTTTGGCTGTTGTGAAATGAAAATGAAATCATCAAAGGGCAATGTTCTTAGAATTTCTGGAAATATTTGTTAGGTGAAATCACAAACTTAATGAGAATTTTTGTTCTCGTCTAGAATCGTGATTTAGCTTCTGAAATATCAAAGAAAAAATAAAAAATTACAGCACTTTAAAGTTTTACAAAATTAAAAACATCAGATTTGATGTGAAACAAAATGATTATGTTTACCATATATCATAAGTAAACACTGCGACATAAAGTTATATATAAAATCATGCTAGTTAATATATATCATATATAGTATGTAGTATATGCCACATCTACGGAGATATAAATTGATATATTTAAATATTCATATGTATGGTACCATTTCAAAAAATTTCGAAAAACCAATCCAATATAAAATTATATGTGATCATATGAGTCATCAAATATATCCATATAAGATAAATAAAGCTATATATTTTTATATAATATAATATACTAAATAGCATATGATTGTATATGAACGTTTTTAAATAAAAGGACATGTTTTTTTTAGCTGCCCAATCTCACGTTTATCGGTTAAAAATAGGGTTTAAAATTAATTTGTATTTGTATGAAAACATGTCTTTGGTTTATGGAAACTAGATTTATTTTAAAGTACTCAAGAAAACAAAATTTTGACACCACTATTGCCTACGACTCCGAGTTCCCACAGTTCCGAACTATTAGAAATATAGGCAAAAAAGGCTCTTACGGAAAAGTCGCATAAAAACCAAACGGTTTAGAATATCGGAAAAAGTTCAGACACCCCCTCGACTAAATTAAATAGGCATTGCTATGCATCGCTTTTACCTTAATACAACAAAAATTCTTAATAAAACGGCAGATTTATTGTTACTCAAAACACATTTTTTTGAATAACAAAATACTTGAAAATCTTTAGGCATAATTTTGTACACCAGTGACCGAAAACAAAAAGTAAATCAGATAAATTTTTACCTCACTTAGTACCGCCTAAGCATGAGATTGAGCAGCACGGGTTCCTTAAATATTTATTCTCCACACATATCCGAAGTTAATTAAGATCTGCCGGTCCGGGCCGGGGTTACCTCCCTTGTAAGTCAGGTTAATTGTGAGAAATTAAAATTTTCCCAGGCTTTTTGCCGAAATTTTATGTGTTTCTATATTTTAGTTTCAGAAAAATAAATTAAATTTGAACAAAATTTTACAAAAACAGTTCAAATAAAATGAAGAAATTTGTAGGATGATCTGATCCTTTTGTATGGTATTTTATTAGCAAAAATGGTTGTTTTGTGTTTTTATTAATAATTCCCGGGAATCCTGACAAAAATTCCCGGCAATAGGGAAGTGTTAAAATAGGAATTTCTCTTGGGAATTTCGTATCGGAAATTCTCGGGTTAAAACCCGAAGTTATGACTATTTTCCGAAATAACACAAAATGTTACTACCCATCGTATAAGTGCTACTACCCAGTAAAATGGTAAATCCAAATAACTGGTTGCAGAACAACTTATACTGTAATTATAACAGGTTCTAATTCCTGTTTCTGCAACTGCCCAGTAAAATAGTAAATCCATATCACTGATTGCAGAACAACTTATAGTGTATTATAACAGGTTTCTAATTTCTGTTCTGCAACCGATTCTTTTTATATGGAGTTTGTCCTATTTCCAATTAGGTTTCTTTACCTCCAAACTGGAACAGGTTGCTTGGAACCGGTTCTAGAACCAGTTATAGAACTGGTTCTGGAACAGTGAAACCTTACATTTGGACTACCAGAAACCTGTTCTAGAACCGGTTCATGTAACCGGTGGTAAAAGAAGCTGTTGTAGAACAGATTCAATGGTAATCTCCATATAAAAACCTTTTATAATGGAGTTTATCCTATTTGCAACAGGTTCTTTTGCCTCCAAACAAGAGCAAGTTGCTTTAGAACCGGTTCTGGAACCAGTTATAGAACTGGTTCAGGGACAGTGACACCTTCCATTGCGACTCCCAATAGACACGCTATATTTAATCAAAACAATCGATAATACCAATTGTTATTTAAAATATGACATGTTTTCTAGTTCAAAGTAGTGTTAAAATGTAAATGACATAGCAAATAAAATAAAACTGGCTATTTGAATACTATTCTATCCACAATAAAATCATAATTTAAATTACACTTATACTCAACATTTTGATTGATTTTTTTCTCTTTTTCCAGTTAAAGAAAAGTTAGCATACATTTTTTATTTTATAAAAACAATATTTTTATCAAACATGACCAAAAAAAAAAAATATATAGATACGAGCATCTCGTGGATTAACAAACAAATAAAAAAGTATAGTATTGCCAACATCTATTTGGTGGTCGAATAGTGATGGAATTGTTTACCTGGTAGGATAGTTGGTTTCGTAGGGAGCCTGAACATATAGGGTGTATTCGTTGGCAGCACAAAACACCAACTTCTGGTCGCGGTGCATAGTGCCACTCTAGTCTAATCTAAATTGCCAACATCTAGTTAAATAGACCTTTATAAAACGATTATTAGTTAAAATACTGATAATACGAGTTTTTAAAAAAGCCTTTTTAGGACTATAATGCCTTTTAACAAAATAGTATTTGAAATTTTAAAATTGATTTTTTGCTAATACGGCTGTAAAAATACATCTGACATGCGACTTATCAATTCTGTTTAGATTTTAGGACGTATATCACCAATGTGAACACCAAATTTTTATATTAGATCCGGTTTTTGAAATATTAACGAATTTAACTTTTATCAAAAATCTAGTTTTTTCTTTAAAATTTCTTATTAATTCACATACTTGAATAAAGCACGAACAACTTTTAATATGGTTTTGAAGTATGGCATTGAGCATATAATCTATATCAATAAAATTGGCAATTAAAGTGGAAAATTCACTTATTGTTGTTTTTGTGAATATTGTAAAAAACCTTAACCGAATTGCCACTTAATTATTTAATCAGAAAACCCAGAAATTGTGCATCAAAATTTTAAGAAATTCAATCTGAAATGCCGAATTTATAACTTTTTTATTAAAACAAATTTTGTATGCATTTACTATGGAGAAATTTTAAAAGAATTATTATTTTACATAAAATCGTTATTTTAGGAAAACGCACTTGAATTACCTAGAACTTGGTTGGTATGATTAAAAACCATATGTCAGAAATACTTGAATATTTTATCTGAATTTTTTTAATTAGGATGTGCCACAGACCCCATAATTTTGAGGCATAAAAATATATCTCATGTTTTAAGTGTAGCTTTTTTTCTTCTTAAACTAAAAGAGAAAGAATGCAATTTTTTAATAATTAAGTTAACCGTGATGTTCACTTAAGGTACGTACACAGAAAAAATTATCAACCAAAAATATTTAATTAAAGATTTGATTTGAATTATTTTAATTGAATCAAATTATAATTTAATTGAATTAATATATAATACATTTTACATTTACATTTTACATTTTAGAAGTAATTCTCAAATTATTTTTTAATACACCGAATGCTTAACTAAAAAAATTTAGTATGAAATACCAAATCCATTTGAAGTTTAAAAAACAAAGCAAGCAGCATACACACAAACATGCAAACAGATGCAGCATTAATAAAAAACAACATACCAACGTATCGTTCACACACTTTTTTTGTGAGTATCATATTTTTTTTGTAGAAGTTATTTATAACTTTTTTCCTTTTAATTTTCAAGAAAAGTTTTAATTGATGTTATCAATGCCGTGATAATTGCCAAATCAATTAAAATATTAATTGATCAATAAATTTTTAATTGAAACCCGTTTTTAAATTTTTCTGTGTATACAAATTTGGATCTTTCTTTTGTAGTAGAGTTTTAATTAGCAAAATCGTGAAAGATAGAAATTTCGGCTTTTTTTTCGTAAATATATCGCATCTTCGAAACGTGTTATATATCAAAATAAAATGCATAGTTCACACTCTTTAAAGTTTCAAAAAAGTTGTATATTTTTAAATTTTGTATTTTTTTCAAAAACTTTATCAAAAATTCAAATTTTTCACAAAAGTTTTTTGAAAATATTTCTTAACTGCCTGATTAAAAAAGGTGTATATATAGTCTTATGGTTTTTTCATATTAAAATATATTATAATATGTGATTATATATTATGTCATTCGTGTCCACATTTTATTATATGTTTCTTAT
>CM037854.1:137339475-137420414 GCA_021234595.1 Delia radicum
AAAAAATATCTTCCAGACAGTGTTTTGTTTACCATATATCTACACTGATAGAAAAACCGTCATAACCCTAATGTATTTTGACATCAGTTCTATGACAAGTGTCTTCGTTTTTGACCCCATGACACTTGTCATCACGGGTGATGACAGCCTTAACATCACTTAACCAAATTGTCATCAGGTGTCGAAAACTTAAATTGTGTCATCAATGGATTGACACATCGGCATCACATAAATGACGAATCAGAGTCAATTTAATAAAAAAATGTCATCGAAGAAGGGACTTATTGTGCTCAATTTAATAACCAACTGTCATCAATGCAATGATACATTGACATTAAAGAAATGATTAATTGGCATCAATTTAATGAGAAAATTCAATAATTTAATGACGCACTAACATCAGGGGAATGATTTATTGGCATCTATTTATTGACAACATGTTATCAATACAAAGACAAAATAACATACGTTTAATAACAAAATGTCATCAATGCAGTTGCTGTGAATGGTGTTCGCTATCGTGAGATGATAACGAACTTTTTATGGCCCGAGTTGGAAGATATGGATGTGGACGATATGTGTTTCAACAGGATTGTGCCACTTGCCACACAGCTAACGAAACAATGTCTCTTTTGCGTGACAAATTCAATGGCCATGTTATCTCACGTGGTGGCGATGTCAATTGGCCGCCAATATCATGTGATTTGACACCGTTGGACTTCTTTCTTTTGGGTTATTTGAAAGATAAGCCAGCAACAATTCAAGAGCTAAAGGATGAGATAATTCGGCACATTAACGGCATAGAACCTCAATTATGCCTCAGCGTCATCGAAAGTTCGGACCATCGGATGGAGGTGTGCCACCGAGGTCGTGGCGGCCATTTGGCCGATATTTTGTTCCATACATAATTGAGCCATACCAATATTATTATAATAAGAAGAAATGACAATAATTTCCTAAATAATATGTGTTTTATTCAAAATCAACATCGGCCCTTAAAATTTAACCACCCTTTATAATGATTACATGTCATCAATATGAATGTTATATATTGTATAAAGTGCTTCTTGCTTTGACAACGAATGTACATCAATGTGATGAATCTTATGCAAGTTTTAGAAATGCGTCTAAAAACAAAAAATAAGGATAAAACATTAACATTTTTACTAAAACACACTTTACAAACATTTTAACGTTATTTAGTTTTATTCTTTATTCATACGTTTCCTGTTATTAATGCACAAAATGTGGCATCGAATTGATGTCACTGTAGTCATAGCACGGATGACGGTTATAATATTTCAAAATTATATGATAACGTTCGTCATTAAATTGATGTCACTTATTGCATCATTGATGTCATTTGCAATAACATTGATGTCACAATTCTGATGTTAGGGCATCATCAATATGAAGACGCATTTTTCTATCAGTGTAAGAGGGCGGATAAAAAACTCCGTGACTTTTTAATGAAACGCAGTGTTTTTTGCTAAAAATTTTTTTTTTTCTTCATCATAATCTCCTTCTAGCTCAATACACTTAGTCCAACGTTTCTTCAAATTTTGTATCCCTTCCAAAAAAAAAGTATTTTTCGATTTCCATAAAATAGTCATTTCTTGGCCATAATGGGTCGTTTTTTTTTAATCCTCGTTAAATCGGTCCAATATGTTGGTATAATATTCGCCGTTTATTGTTTTTTCCCTTTTGAAGGTAATCGATGTGGATAATGCCACGTGCATCCCAAAAAACTGTAGCCATCACCTTATTGGCCGCGATTACGTTTATGGTCAATTGAGAGCAAACGCGGCACCCATCTTGCAGACAGCTTTCTTAAACCCAACTGATCATTTAAAATCGAAACCACACTGCCATATGAAATGCCTATGGCATCAACAACCTCACGCACTTTTACTCTTCGATCGGCCAACACCATATCGTGGATTTTATCGACATTTTCGGGTGTAGTGACCTCAATTGGCCGTCCAGAACGTCCAGCATCATTTCCCAGGAAAAAATTACACATTCCACAAAGAAGGTGATGCCCACACTTGCTTACATATCTCATTGCCAAATTTAGTAACTGCAATACCAAACTCATTGCAACGATAGAGTCAAAAAAGCAAGTAGTATTGTAATCAATTCTTTAAATTTAAACCAGAAAGCATGAACTCAATAACAAAGTAATTATCTACTTAAAAGAAAATAACAATGTTATTAACTTATATGTATAACTTTTTGTACTCAAGAAGTAATCATATACTGAGTGAGTGAGTGAGTGTAAAAAATTTTTTTCGAGGGTCATTGTGCGTGAGTCATATTTTTGTTTTTTAATTTTGAATTGTTCTTTTTTTTGAAAAATTTATATTTCCGTGGTTTATAGCTCCAAAATTATGACAATCCCGTGTTATCATAACAATTCGATGTTTCACTTTTTAGGATTTTATTTCCGTATGAGTTTTGATCGTTATATTTGAGTGACTTAGGAGAATCACTTGTGAGTAAAAGTTGAATTTACTTATGGAACTACTTCTTTTTTTTTAATTAAGTACTTCTTATTTTTTTCTGGGGAACTATTTATTTTTTTTTTGTGTAAGTACTTTGTAGTTTTACTATGGAACTATTTCTTTATTCAAAAATGTATGTAGTTCTTAAAAATATAAAGTAAATGGTTCTTCTTTAAAAAAAATAATCAATTCTAAAGAATCAATTATTTTAGTCTCACGCCCTGTTAAAAGAATCGAGTAGGTAATCTAGTATGGAATGCGTTCTGCCCAAAATGCTTGATTACAAGCCCGCTTACCTTTTTGAAAATTTTTTGCTGGGTTGTACTTGTGCGACTACAACGAAAGTATTTATAAAGCTTTTCCTTGGCTTGATTGACGGTTTTTTTTTCGCAAAAAATATGTTTAATAAGCACTCGAAATTCACTTTTTTCTATTTAAAAAAAATCCACTAGGTTGAATGTTTTGAACAGATGTTAAACGCAAAGTAAACAACGGAACTTGCTCAAAATTTGACAGTAGTATATCAACAGGTGGTACTTGATGGGAGCAGTGTTGTATTTCATATAACTACTAGGGAAGTTCGAAAAGTCACGGACTTATTGATTCGCCCTCGTATGCCCATAAATGAAATGGATTCAAAGAAAAATGGATTCAAAAGTGGTGTACCTTGAAAAGCCAAAAGTAAATATTTAGAAAAATTTTGAAATCAATTAAAATTCTATAAATGCAATATTTTATTTAAGAACTAAAACAATATTAACAAATTAAACTTTAATGAAGCCTGGGATTGAAAATTGGTACACTTATTTAGTGAATAAAGAGTAGCAGCCAAAACACTTCCATAATTGTAATTTTAAACGATTTTCGAGTGTACCTTTAGTTTAATATATATTTTAATGCTGGTTCACTGTAATAATTGATAATTTTTACCAAATAAGCGGTAAATCTATGAATGTTCCATGTACAAGACTAAAAAACTCGAAAAATTGTTTTTGATATGAATTTCAACATATAAACAAAAAAGTTTTATATATACTGGCATTTAAAAGTGACCTATACTACGGACCTAATTATAGTAAATATAATAGGATAAAATTCTTATTTATTTACTACCTTTTAAATGAAACGGATCAATAAAATCGATTGAAAAATAGGCGTTTAGTCCCGATAAATTTACTTTAGTTTTATAAATTAAAAGTTTTATTGATTTTTTGATAAGGGAGGTTTCTTAACATGTCCTTTCTACCTTTGTATCATTAAATGAGGGTATGGAACAAAGTCATTTCAAACGTAAATGTAAAAATAGAATATGATTATGGTGATGGGTGTAAAAGACTCCAACTGACCCATTATAGCACTTTTATTTGCTTATTACTGACCTTTTGTTATTATCAACTATATGATTGTTAAATTGAATAAAAACTTATAACCGTGGTCTAAAAACAGCATATTTTCACTATAAAAATTAGCGTTTCAAGGTAAAATTTAAGTGTTTCAAGGTACAGCCAAAAGTGAACCTTGAAACAAAATTTCAAAGCTGTGGAAATTTACGATTATTTTCCAATTTTTAACAATTCTTCAACATTTTAATGTAGACGATTAATATATATCACTAGAGAAATATACCTCACTTTAAACTGGGCATTTACATATATTTTCTGCAGCGATATAGCTGTTAATATATCAATCGCTTCATTGTACACCACATTCCCTTGTATTAAGAAATAATGAAATTTAAAATCAATCCTAATTTTGCGATAATTTATTCTAGAGACAAATTGCTAATTCTTAAAAGTTATTTTTTTTTGCGAGCTCTAAATATGAACGAATTTAGCTGAAACTTGGCACATGGAGTTATTAGACAGTAAGCAACCTTATGATTTTTAACCGGGAACTCATTATATAGAAAAAAAAAAAACGTTGAATATATCTACCATCATAATCGATGTGCTTAAGATGTTCGGATGTGGTATGTACACAACTTCAACAATTGCTAAAAATGCTATTTTTTTTGGCGTTTTTAGTCGAGATTTTCTCAAAATTGTGAAGTGGTAGGAAAAATTGGAACACTGATTTGGAATTAGCGAGACAAAATCTATTACAAATATGTATCAAGGCCCTAACCACATCGACTTTTTCTCATTTTGTGACTGTGTGTTATCGTAAACAACACCCAAGTAAGAAAGTTTTGATATGTTTATATATTAATTTACACAGTTATTTATAATGTTATAAGGCAAAATATAAATTCATATAAAATCAAATTAAATTCTATCTCAAATATATTTTTCTTTATAATACACGTCCATCGTATTATAAAATTTGCTGAAAAGTCGTTAGAAAATAAACAAGTATGTTCAGCCGTATTTCTTGATGCAAGTCAAGCTTCTGATTTGGCATCAAGGACTTTTATACAAATTCGCTGATCGCCATTTTCGAGTTGAATTGGAAAATGAATATTCAAATTTAAAAAGATAGAAGCTAGTGTACCGTAAGGTAGTGTCCTTGGACCTATTATAAACTTGCTATACACAAGATGTCTGCCTACAATAGCAACATTTGCAGTTGGCACTGCAATTCTGACAACAGGAAAACATGAGCAAGAATCAACTGACAAAGTACAACATGCACTTTCAGACACCATAGTTTGGATCAGGAAGTGGAGGATGAAACTCAATGAAAGTAAATCTATTCATTTGAACTTCACCAAAAAAAAAATTAAATACCTACCATTATATATAAACAACATTAAGATACCATATGCTAATACTGCCAAATACTTAGGCATGACTCTCGACACTAAAAAAAAGTGGAAGGAACACAGTAAAAAAAAATCTCAGGAAGTGAAACTAAAATTCAGACAATTATACTGGTGACTTGGTAGTAATTCTGATGTAACTCTGACTAACAAACTATTGGTGTATAACCAAATAATATAACCAATATGGACGTACGGAATACAGCTCTGGGGCTGTTTAAAGAAAGCTACAAAGTACAAATAATTCAAAAAACACAAAACAAAATACTTCATATTTCATATTTTTTCATATTTTTTATTTTATATTTGACACAAATAAGACTATAAGTCTCTTAACAGTATCTCAGACATTATAAATTATTAAGATATATTATTTAAAGCTTAAAAATAAATACCTATAAATTTAAACAAGAATTAAACTGTAAAAAATTAAATAAATTTTAAATTTAATAATAAATATAATTCCCCAACAAAAAAAAAGAAAAAAAATTATCTATTAAAATATTTTGTAACTGCCATTTTAAAGATCATCACACGGGGATCGGTTTTAAGATTATTGGGTAAAGAATTCCAAAGGTTTACAGCATTGACAAAAAACATTCTGGAGGAGAAGAGATATTTATAATCAGGTGGAATTATGTTATAAGTACGTAAAGAGTTTCCAATTGTAAGTTTATTGTATAAATAATCCGGTTGTCGTGTGTAAAAAATCTTATGTAAAAAGGTAACGTTTCGTATATTTAGGTATGATGTTAAGCTACATCCCAAAATCTGCAAAGAATATTGAGATATTCGGTCATATTTCCTTTTATTGAAAACGTATCTCGCACAATTATTAATAACAATTTGCATTTTACTCTTTGATGCTGCGTCAAGTTACCATACACGTTGGCTCCATAGGTATAAAGGGTATAATTAAAGTTTTTACTAATTTTAATTTTACATCACAGGGAACATAGCTGGATGAATACCAAAGTTTTCTAAGAACGTTATATATTTTCATTATAGTATAGTCGATATGGTCTTTGCAGTTAAGAAAGGAGTTGATCATAAATCCTAGGTTTTTAACTACTCTCACATATTTGACAAGTTCTGATTGCATATAAATGTTCGGAAGATCGGTTAAACTGTCGTCTTTGTAAATAGTAAGCGCTTGGGTTTTTGAAGCGTTAATAAAAAGATTGTTTTGATGTGACCATCTGCAAATTTCCTGTAATTCATCGTTTAAACGATATACAAGATCTTCACGGATTCCTGATGGGCGAGATAAATAAATTTGAGCATCATCAGCATAAAGATAAACCGAAGAGCTTTTACAGCAATAAAAAATGTCGTTGATAAAAAGACTAAATAATATTGGTCCAAGAATCGAACCTTGTGGCACACCAGAAACAACTGGTTTTATGGTGGAAAATTTATTGTTACAGTTAACTCGTTGATGGCGTTGAGATAAATACGATTTTAAAAGATTGGATGCAAATTTGCTAAAGCCGTAGTATTTTTCAAGTTTTAATATTAAAACATCATGGTTGACCGTATCAAATGCTTTGGAGAAGTCAATTAAGACGAGAATTGTTATATCCCCTCGGTCATATTCCTACTATTGTCAATGCTACATGGTTCATTCGTAACGATGACCTACATGTAGATTTGGGTATAAACACCGTAACTGAGGAGACACAACGTCATGCACAAAAGCACGCTGCAAAAACTTCAGCTTCATACAAATGAAGATCTTAATGAAATATTCTTCTCTCACAACCAATATAGAAGACTACAGAGGACCATTCCAATGGATCTGGTCAACTAGAAATATGTACACAAGTATATTAATTTATAATATTTTTTTTTAAGGATAATTAATGAATTATCACTCGTCACACTATTTACCTCATATTATAATATAACTAAATGAGTTTTACTTAGTTGTAATTATATTAAGAAAATAGTTAAAGAAAATTTTAATGCTGGTAAATCTACAGCCATGGTATTATTGGACATTAAATCTGCTTTTGATGCTGTTTGGCACGATGCTCTCATACATAAACTGGCAGTGATCGGAATGGATATACCAACTATTCGAATTATCAGGAGCTACCTAACTGATAGGTCGTTCAAGGTTTATATTGGTGGACAATATTCACAGGAACATAAGATTCCCGCTGGTTGTCCACAGGGTTCATGTCTTTCCCCAATTTTCTACAATATTTTCACTTCAGATATCCCATTGTTGCCTGGGTGTGAGCCTTCGATCTTCGCAGATGATACCGCAATCTTATGTTCAGGTTCTTTGTCTAACGATATATTGGTTAATCTTCAGAGATCGGTGGACACGACTATTCACTATTTTAAGAAATGGAAAATTTTGGTTAATCCATCGAAAACCCAGTCAATCTTCTTTACGAGAAAAAGGAAAGTATGTTTTTTACCCCAGTATAAAATAAGTGTTGATGGAGTTGAAGTTCATTGGGAGACCAATGTGAGGTATTTGGGCGTTATCCTTCATAGAAAAATGTTATTTAACGATCATGTTAGTTATATTGTGAACAAGGTTAATACAACTACAAGGATATTGTATCCCTTTATAAATCGCAAATCTGAACTTAATATTGAGAACAAACTTTTGATCCTAAAGGTAATTTTTCATGCCATTTTATTTTATGCAGCACCAGCGTGGCACGATACTTCTGATTGTCACTTACGACGTTTACAAGTCTGTCAGAATAAGCTCCTGAAAATGTGTTATAATTTACCGTTTTATTATTCAACATCACGCCTTCACTCACTATCTGATATCCTACTTGTTAAGGATAAAATAAATGTTATGACTGAAAACTTTTTTGTTAGGTGTGCAAACTCCTATCATGAGCACATCAAGAATATATGTCCTTAACATTTTACTTTTACTACTTAATCCCGTTTTTAATAAACTTTTTTTTTTTCCTATTATATTTGTAATTTGTAATTTTTTTCCTAAAATATTCAATTATAAATAAATAAATTTATTATACCTCATGCATATTTATATATTTAAGTTGAAAAGCTAAATTAGCTGAACTCGTTATTGTAAATATTAAAATTATTGTAAACATTGTAATTATATTTTTAACAATAAATAAATTGAGTTGAAAAAAAATAAAAAAAAATATAATTTTTACACTTCATGTAGTGCAATATGCAAAAATATATAATTATATATCGATCTATATATGATTGCATATGTCACATGTAACTACATATGTTTTTGTATACAATTGTATATAATTGGATGTAAATGTATCACATTATATATAATTTGATACATTTGTATGAGGACAAAATTTGGATACAATTGTATCAAACTATATCTAGTTTCATCAAATTAGATATAATTGTATAAAATAGTATCTTATTGTATCAGATTAGATCTAATATGATGCAATTAGAAGTTCTGATTTTTCGGATATAATAATAATACGAAAATTCATAAAATATTTTTTTTACAAGGGCTGTAAAATATTATATTACTTTCCATCTTATAATATAAACTTACCTCTACTTAACATGGTAACCTTATCACGCAATACATTTAATGTATGTACCCGACCATATTGTTCGAATAAATTTCTTAATTTAATTTCATCCCATGATTTTGGTACTTGACCCACAAACATTTTAATTGTATCATGATCGGGTTCTTCTTTGCTAAATTCATCATCAATTTTATTTCTAATAGCAATGGCATTTGAAGAAGGAACTAGTGCCATACAGTCATTTGTAGAAATTTCCATTGTTTCTGAAGAACTTTCAACATCCATCGGCTTACTGTTGGTACTGTAAAGAAAAAAGAAAAAAAAAACAATAGATTTGACAACAATATTATTAAGAGATTCATAATACGCTTTGTAATTTGTATACATGTACTAGGGTATACGATTAATCGTGTAAGATTTTAAAAGTACTAGAGCCACCCGAATAATTTCAATGGTTTTATTTCATTAAAATTTCCTTAAAAAATCATAGTAAAACACAAAATAAGTACAAAATCAGGGGTTCCGAAATGTATTTTATGGAAATTATAAAAAAAAAGTTGGGCAATAAATTTAAAATTAATATAAAATTTTAAAATAATATACAATTGAATGGTTCTACATTATTTTCTTTCGTTTCTATAAAGTTCGACTTTAAGAAGACATCAGAGACATATCTTTTGAAACTGTTCGTCTCGGAAAAATATAGAGTAAAAATCATATAAATTACGTTTACTTTTAATTTATTTATTATTTATATAATTACTACAGAAAAATCCATATCGCACAGTTCAAAAGTGACTCAAACTCAAAATTTTTCATTTTTCAGAAATCGAAAAGAAATATTTGCAACTTTATATCAATTGAAACATAAAGAAAGACATAACTATTTTTTAGTAACAGTTAACAACAACAAAACACACTGATATTTTTTTATATATAAACAAGTGTATTATGCATAGTTTAAGCATATTAACCGAAAAAATTAAAATTTTGAGTTTATTCACTTTTGAACTAGGTGTGTGATATATTTTGCAATTTTTGGAGATTTTTCATATCTAAGACTTTTTAGAATCCTGACTCTAAACCTGGGGCATTTTTTATATTTTTTTTTTTTAAAGAGAAGCAACACTCAGGAACCTCTTCCTAATTATTAATGTGTTGCTTTCTTTGGAAAGGGGATAGTGGAGAGATAAAAGGTGGTGAAAGATGAAGGGCTTCAAACATGGCAACACTGTAATTGCGCGAGATGATAAGCCTTAGAACAGTTGTTGCTCGCCGCCTGATGAAGAGTTGGCGAATTTATTGAAGCATTTTGTTTCATAGCCCTGATTCATTATTTTACTTCGGTGGGGTTAAGTGCTATGGGAACACCGAAGGTGAACGCAGCGATGCATATAAGTGATAGAAAACTCATACATATTATTTTTCTAAATTGATGATGTCGTCACCGGGAATAGAACCCGGGACCATCTGTGTAACAGTCCAACGCGCTAACCATTACACCACAAAAATATGTCTATCTATTAAATAAGATGACCAAAACTATATTGCCCGCAAAAAGAAATGCTATGATTAGTTATTTGAACTTTCGTAGAATTGGCGTAGTATTCTTACAATTTTTCACTTTCGAGTATGGGCATTTAAACAACTTTTTGTTGTTGTGTTTTTTAAATTACAGCAACAACATTTAAATTGTTACACGAAATAAAGAGTTGTTGATGTACAATAATTAAACAATAATATTGGTAATTTTTTCCCAAGATTTATGTATTTTTTTCTGAATTAAAATTTGTTACATGGAAGTATCCTTATTATTTTTCACATATTTACATATATTTGAGTATTATTACAAGGACTTTTCATTTTGAAATTAATTACAATTAACTTTATTTTTATTGTGACGCTCATTATGTGATACTCTTAGGACTATAAAAGAATTTTATTCATATTGTCCTTATAATGATATTAAACAAATAAAATAAACTAATGAAGGTATGGTATTACTACACTCAAAAAAAAAAATTAGTAAAGTCAGCAAATTTTAGTCAGGAGGGTGCTTACAAAAAAATTGATAATGTCAGCAAAATCTTTTTTTTTTTTTGTTGACTAGTTTTGTTAGTAATTTTTACTACATTTGTGGTTCATTTTATCAACAGTAAAAAACAAGAGGTAATATTAGTTGAATTTACTGAAATGCAAGTCGTTTTTTTCCAAGTGAAATTTCATTTGATTTTAACTACATTGCAGTGTTCTTTACCTACATAATACACAGAAAAACCTAAAAACTGGTTTTAATTAAAAAATTTTTTGCATCAATTAATATTTTAATTGAGTTTGCACCTATCACGGCAATGATACTATCAATTAAAGCTTTTATTAAAATTAGGAAAGAAAAAAGTTATAAATAACTTCTACAAAAAAAAAATATTATGCTCACAAAAAAAGTGTGTGATCTATACATTGGTATGTGTGTTTTTTGCAATGCTGAGTCTGTTTGTGTGCGTGCTTGTTTTGTTTGTTAACTTCAAATGTATTTGTTATTTTATACTGAAAATTTTCTATTTCTGCATACAGTGTATGAAAAAATAATATAGTGATTGCGTCTAAAATAAAATATGTATTTTTATATTTAAAAGTCAATTAAAATATTAATTGATTCAATTAAATATTTGTTTAGAAACAAATTAAATTCAAATCTAAATAAATTTAAAACTAGATAGTTTAGGTTGATAATTTTTGCTGTTTATTTGAAGTGTTTTTGAAAATAAAAATTTGTTGCTACATTTTTAATATGAATCGTTCATTTCTTCGCTAATTCGACGTTTATTTCACTCAAAAAATATTCCAATATTTATATAATAGAATGTCAAAAAAAAATATTTTTTTAAATGCTTGAAATATTCAAAGAAAATACAAAACCAATTGTATAAAACACCTTTCAGGGTTGTAAAAAAATGTATGACACTTATTTTATAAAAGTACGATGTTTACAATATATACGACTTTACATGAATCCAACTATTATCTTTGTTATAAACATTAAAAGTCAATTAGTTTCTTTTCTCTATATTTCCTACCCCTCTGGAAAATAAAACAATACAATATTGATTAAAGTTTTTCCTAACTCCATAAACTTTTTCCGGAAATTCTATTTTGTTATTGTGGTAAAACACCAAAAACTAATTTGCAAATATATGCATACATATTTCGAACACCACTTTTCGCATCATTACAAAGTCAATTGTTTATAACTTATATACTTTATTGTATTTAGTGTTTGTTAAAGTTTTTGTTGTTCTTTCCGCAAATAGATTAGATTAGTTTTACCCAAAAACAATTGGTGAATATTTATACCTTTTTAATATAAAATTTCTATTCAATGTTGTGTATAATATAGATGCATACATATTTGTATAATCACATATATTAGGGGTAGTTATAGTACGGCATTTAATGTCATAATATATGGCAGTCATGGTGTTGGGAATATACCCAGTATAATAGTAAAATCCCAATAACAGGTTGCCGAACAGAATATGCTGTATTACAATAGGTTCTAATTTATGTTCTACAATCAATTATTTTTGTATGGAGTTTGTTCAATTTATAGCAGGTTATTTACCTCCATTATAGAACTGGTTCTGCGACAGTGAAGCCTTACGTTTTGACTACCAGGAAACTATTCAGAACCGGTTTTATGCAACCGGTGGTTAACCAGTTTTAAAAAATTTAGCTGGGTATCATTAGCATGTCTTATACGATCTTTTGTTTATAGTCTCTGAAAAGATTCAAAATGTTATCAACTTAGTAATGGCACGTCATAGATCCGCTGAACATTTTTCATTTTTTTAGAATTACCAAAATCTTGCGTATAAAAAACATGTTTAATGTGTAAATATGGCCGCAAAATGTCTGAAAATGCATTTTTAAATACATAAAAATCCACAAAAATACGTAATTATACCACCGATATGTTAAAAATAATGTTTTTTTTTTATTTGAAAAAAATAAACTTATATGCGTTTTGTATATAATGATTTCTGGATTTCGAATTTTTACACCTAAATTTAAATCATAAAAAAACAAGATTTCAAGAAATTTGTCCTAAAGAAATAATATTTGGCAAGTAGCAACGACTCTTGGGAAGCCTCCGATTCTTATCACTTCTCCATATAAAATCCTAAGATACTGAGAACTTTTTTACTTGGAAAACGCAATACATTCTAATACAATACATTCATACAAAAAACCTATGATTCTAAGAAAGTTTTTCCAAATGAAGGCTTCAGGATCGTAAAGCTATTTTTTAACGCGGCAGCCAATTGTACATATTGCTACAAATCAGCATATTTTTTACTATTAGACAGAACTTAATGTTTGTTGATATATTATAGCCAATAAAGGATCTTCATGATGTATTTGTATCATAAACAGGAAGTACAAAATCTCTGTCGCCGTTATTACCACTGCTTCCATTAGCATAAGGGGCAGATAAAAGGAATATTGTCACTAATACAAATAATTGTTCTAGTCAAAGTTACAACTCTATATCCTGTTAAACTTGATTTATTTGAAAAAAAATTGATTCAGTTCGATGATAAAATCAATTTATGGGTACGTTTTATTTATTTAATCTATTTTTTTATATTATTATATTTTTTTTTAATTTGTGAATGACAATGCTATTATTATTATCAAAAATAGTACATTTACAAAATTTGTGCGTAAAATTTTGATTAATTAAAAAAAGACCAATTTCAGACACAAAATGCTTAATTATAAACACATTATGGCCATTATTACATTGTATGTGTACTTATGTATATAAAAGTGTGTATTAAATATATTCAGGCATTTTGTGTTTCAATTTACTCACTAAGAGTTATATTACACAAAAATTTACCCATTTTATAATAGTAAAATTACTAACATTTTTTTTAGAGTGTAGAGAGAAACCCTACAAAGGACTAAATTGATAAAGTGCAAACAAATTTATTTTCTTATTCATAGCAGGTACAGCAGCAGTTTCTTCCAAACACATTTCGCTTCGTTACAACTAAAGCGCTATATCAATTGCACCAAAACGTACATCAAATAAAAGATTTTAATGAGCTTAATACTAAAATCGAAAAGGCATCAACAAATTCTAAGAACTTTAAATTTTATGGAGCACATTCAACTTTCATAACTTCAAAATGAATAATTTTGCAATTTTAAAAAAGATTTAATATGATAACTTGCAATCGAGTAACTCTAAATCCAACTAAATATCATGAAACCGGCAAAAAATGAGCGTTGGTCAAAATAATCGCCATTTTCCTAATATGTGATAACAAATTTTTTTAGTGTATTTTTATATTTTTTGGTGGTGTAGTATATATTTTTAAATGTGATAAATGTATTGAGATCTATAAATTGATGTCCACAGAGAGAATTCCATGAACTGGTTTTAATGGGCTCTATGCAATAAATCCCAGGTGCAAAAAGTTCCAGTGAAAAAGCTCCTAATGAAATAAATTCTAAAAAATGAAATAAGTCCCGTCTCGGAAAATAATAATTTCCAAAACAAATATTAAACAAGTCCTATGTTTTGGTGGTTATTTCATCATAAAATAATTCCCAAAGAATAAAAATGAAATAACTCCCAAAAATAGTCCATGCAACACAAATGAAATAAGGCCCAAATTAATTTTACCAAATAAGAAATGTATGAAGTGTAAACAAATGATAATCACGCAGAAATAACTTTATTTCACGAAGCCGCCTGCCGCGTTCTACGGAGTAAAAAAATTCCTAAGAGCGGCCGAAGGCCGTCACCCAGAAGAACTTGTTTTCAAATCAGATGTCGAATCCGTTAAAATCTTATATTTTTTAAACATCAAGTAACATTTATTTGACCTGTCATAACTTTTTATGTCCCAAAATACCAACCCACATCAAGATTTACTGTTTTTTAATGATTATTTTTTTAAGTCTATTTTATTAAAAATTTTACGTATATATTAGTGTCTAAACGTTAAATAAACAGAAGGCCAATGCTCTACTCTTTTATGTAAGATAAAAAACAATCAATTAGCTGTTTAAATGATAAACCTATGACTAGTCATATTATATTACTTATTGTCTTAAAAATAAGATTTCAACGGATTCGACATTGGATTTGTAAAAACAAGTTTTTCTGTGTGGCGGCCTTTGGCCGCTCTTAGGGTTTTTTTTCCTCCGTAGAACGCGGCAGGCGGCTAAGCGAAATAAAGTTTTTTCTGAGTGCGACACAAAAAAATAAAATTGAAGCAATTTTTTTAAGTTTCCTTAAAACTATTTTGTTTGATTTCATGAATCAGCCTTGACATTTAAGGTCTTATAACATTAAAAAAAAAAAAAAATATGATTTTGGGCAATAATAATAATATTTTGGTCAAAACAAAAAACCGTTATAGCGCCCACCAAAAAATATTAATAACCCAGCAAAATAAGAGCTGAGGAAGAAGTAGTAAAAACACCACATCTACTGAGTCGGATGTGGTGCAAATTTAGGTGAATCATTAATGATTTTAACATTGTCGTGTCATTGGGCGGATGGAGTGAATATATAACTTCTTTAATAGCATTTTAAACAGTGCATGGATGTTATTTTTCAATAGTTCATGGAAGGTCTTTTTCAGATATATATTAACATTTTTATTTAATAAAAATGTGCAGCATACTTTAGGGATGTATCTTTAAATATTAAAAAAAAAAAAATCTTTTGGTGCCAGCGAGTATTGAACACACGAATCTGAGTTACGATCTGCTGTATTAAAGTAGACCGCGCTACCATTTGCACCAAAGTTACTTATGCAATACAACAAACTTAAAACGAACTTAAGTTGAAAATATTGATATATTTTTATGAAAACAAGGAAAATATGCTACACAAATATATAATAAAAAGATAAAATAATGATTTTTAAAACATTTTGATTATATGATTTCGTATCACTGAGATATAAATTATTTTTAAAATATTTTTAAGTTTTGATGAGGTTAAAAAAAAATATTAAGAAATAATTAAAACGCTCATTTAACAATTTTGAATTCATTGCTAATTTTAAAATATTTTTTTAATAATTAATTTGACGAGAAGTGTCTTTAATAAGATAATGACAATGAGAAAAAAAATATTGGAAAAGTAGTTTAACTACAGATCGGAAAAAGTGGCCTGCAATGAAACGATTGTGCCTTGGAACGTAAAATCTTTTAATGTTTCCCGTATTTTTTTTCTAAAGATTTTCGGTAAAAACTCTTTAGGTAAATTAAAGTGATATATTTAAATTAAGTAAAAGGTTTTAATTCATTAATTTACTAATTAATTATTATTATTAATAAACTAGCTTTCAAAATTTGGCTTCGATATTTTTTGGTTTTGCTAATTTTTTGCGATCCGAAACAACAGAATTAAAAACTCAACTACATTTTTGAAGCCAAAATTAATTTTTTTTACCTAATTTTTTTTTGAATATTGCACACGTTTCAATTGAGGCACACCTAACTACTATATCTTGAAACAAATATGAAAAATTCGATAAACTAATTTTTAGCAGTGAAATACATCTTTGCATTTTCTTATCAACATAACAATAAAAAATATTAAACCTTATGTTTTTTTATGTTTTTAAATAAGTTTTACAAAAGGTTCCATCGCAAAGACAAAAAATAGATTTTTATCAAATAATTATTTGTCCACTCTGGATAACAATTTTCTAATTTAATTTAATTTAATTTAATTCTTTATGATTAAAGTCAAGATGTTAATTATTTGGTAGTTTTTAAATTACTTAATTCTCTTAAAATACTCAGAAAAACCAAATTAAATAAAAAATACTAAAAAAATTAATTAGAATTAAAAAAAAAATAAAAAAAAAAATTATCTCCCCGGCCCGGAATTGAACTCGCAACCTTCTGATTGCAAATCCAACCACTTACCAACTCAACCTCCATATAAAAAAAAATATATATGAACTTATAAAAAAGTACTTCTTATAATGGTATAAATTTAGATACCAATTAATTTATATGGTGATGCAAATGCTGTTGAAAATAACTTTAATTTACCATTTTTGGCAGTTGTTAACAATAACTTCTATTAAACTGAAAAATGTGCGTATGCTAATGCTTTGAAAGTCAAGTTAAAGAGGTTCTTAAAGCACTACTTCCACTTTATTTTGCTGGGAATGTTAAAAAAATAATGAATTTTTGAAAATGAATAACTCCCACTAAAAATGAAATAACTCCCACAGCAAATGCCGAACAAGAAATTAAAATGAAATAAGTCCCACGCTAAGTTCTGTTGGGACTTATTTCATTTCGGAATTACTGCATTATGAAATAACACCTAATAACAAAGATGAAATAACTTCTAAAAAAATTAAATAACTGCAAAAGAACTGGGTATTATTTCATTTGAAATTACTCCCAAATTTGTATGAACAATTTTTGGGACTTATTTCATTTTTTTTGGGACTTTTTGCACCTGGGACTTATTGCATAGAGCCGTTTTAATGACACTATTTCACTAAACTAATGAAATTTTCTTCACAATAAGAATGAAAAATTTCTTAAGCTTCATAGTTTTAATGAAACTATTTTTAATGAAACTTTTACATTAGTCGTATGTAATTTTTAATAAATAATATGAAAATCTTCATTAAATTTTTATGAAAAACTGCATTAATTTATTGAAAAGTTTAAATGGACGAGTTCCAGTGACAATTCATAGATATAATACAAAAAATTATTGATATCATGCAGATAATTCTCTCAGTTTTTATTTAATCTAAGCAAAAATTGTAATTTAAATATTTTTCATTTGCTTGAAACTTGAAACCGCTATAACAATGCGATGGATATATTATATATTTTCTTAGTTACTATAAGGATAAATGGTCTCAATACAATGGGAGGGATCGTATAAAAAAAATAAAAAAATATTGTCGACGAATCCTTTAAATTTCTAGGTTAATTGAAACCACATTATTTAGATGGTTCCATAAATTTTCTACTTACAATGTATTGGAAAATCGAATAATTATTGGTTAAAAAGCCCTCTTTTCGCCGATATTTTATGTGATGTGTAACAAGCGAAAAACACAAACTAATAACCACAAAGTTGGGTTTACTTTATGAACACCTATAATTTTTAGTGTCTGTTATTACCACAGTAATATTCCTTGTCTGTGACTACCCTTAGCGCATTACTTCAATTACTTTATATTTGAAATTCCATGTCGCCACCGCAAAATATAATTACATGTTATCATCGTTAGTCAATTAAGAATTATTTACAATATGTAATATGTAATAATAAACTAAATCATATTTTACATTGTTAACATTTTAGTTTATTTCACGGTTTAGAATAAACAAATTCATTCAATTAATTTATAAAAATACACTGTTAAATATAGGTAATCCACAATTTAAGTGGCTAACAATATGCAAAAACTCTTAGAGTTTTGTTAAACGTATATTCAAAATATTTAACTAACTTTTAGCAATTATTTTTTGCTGACATTGAGCATTCAGCTAAAATTTTAATTAAACGCTTTTACCAAAAACCTAATATACGTTGCTACCCAAATTGTGCTGATAAACACAAGAGAGAGAACAAGTAAAAATACTTGATGTAGACGTCGAAGCTTGTATGGGCTAAGTATAGAAAATATAAAAGACACAAAGAAATACAACCATTATAAGACTTACACAATATACAACCGCGTTCGTTCGTTCATTAATTATTTTTTTTTGATTCAATTTAGTTACAACTGTTAGTTTCAATTTAGTTAAAAAATTGAGAATATTAAAAAAATACAAATAAAGCAATAAATAAATTAAATAAACTAATTTAAAAAAATTGACTAAATTAATGATATTTTGATAAATTTTAAAATTGAAAATGCAGGCAAAAAATTAAACAAAAATAATAGGCTAAGTATAAAAAAAGAAAATACACAAAGAAACGCAGCCATTATAAGACTTACACAATATACAACCGCGTTCGTTCTTTAATTCATTTTTTTGATTCAATTTAGTTACAAATAAGTTACAAATAATTAAAATAAATACAAATAAATAAATTAAATAAACAAATTTAAAAAATTGACTAAATTAATGATATTTTGATAAATTTTAAAATTGAAGATGCAGGCGAAAAATTAAACAAACATAAAATATAAAATACGCTTTGGTAAGACGCTACAAAATGCTAGTCCCAGCTAGTTCCCTATGGGGAATGATTAGTCAATTGACCTAAAAGTGACTGGTTGAAAAAGGACTTATCACTGGACTGGTATAATTTAATACTAAAGTGGGTTAAGCAGTGTCAATTGTCCTAAAATTACCAATCCTGTGACTGATAAAGGGAGGACATACCACTTAACCAAAATGCTTATTAAGAAGAAAAAGCCAGTTGGCCAGAATTTTACCCATTGGAAGCTGTTTAGTTCTCGTTTATTTTATACGACATGGCCCTTTTGCGACAGTCTTGTGGTATGCCCATCTTTGGTTAGTCCTGTGGCATGCCACTATGTGGTTTAAAGCAGGAAAATGACCCCCTCCTATGACAAGCCAATGTTAAAGTTGCCAGTTGTTTACATAGGGTAGTGTTTAGCAGAGGACCAGTCTCTGGCGCGAAGGGACCGATCCTGTGGCACACGCAGAACCGGTCCCATTCCCCATAGGGTTGTTTTTTAAAATATAAAGGATTTTTATTATATCTAACTATAATTAACCAACCATGTTTTACAGATTTCTTTTTGACATTTTAGAATCATCTTGATGTGAAAATTGTCAAATTGCATCATACCTAGACATACATGCGTGTATGTAAGTAATACGTCAATCTCGTAACATTGGAGGAGATTAGAAAAATAAACAAAAATCTAAAAATATAATATTTGTGTTTGTTAGTGTTGTCACTTCTGAGTATAATATACAATAAAAGCTTATAGGAAAGAAAACTGCAATGTAGCTACATTACATTCGAGACCATACTTGGCTGTTATCGCTTAACGGTCATGACTTGGTATTGTTATGTTTGTATTTGTTGAAATATTTATCATATAGATACAATCTGACAATTATAAGACACAAATAATACTATTTAAAGTGAAAATCATTGATGGCTCCTGTCCACTAAAAAAGCAAAAAACTAGTCTAGTCTGATTTAAAATTTAATAGTATTTGTAATTTTTAGAGCAAAACGTTTATTTTTCTTTTTAACCTCAGCATTTGTAAAACAAATATAGTTACCAGATTTAACTAAAACATTTTACTTTAGAACAGATGTTGTAAATTGAATCCTTATATTAACGTTACACTGAAAAAGCCATATGTTAGATATCCCACCATCTATTTCTGCAACCACCTTTTATTATCGATTGTATTATAATTATAGACCAATTTCTTATACCCACATATGACCTAAAACATAAGAATACACCTAACTGGGCCAGTTTTCATTATTAGAAACAACCCTCTTAAACAAAAAACGTGTGATAAACCACAAGTGTAAATACTATTGAACCACTTACCTTAACTTCAACACACATTTCATATCCATACAAAGAAGCTCGAAACACATGTTTAACACTTTAAGGCTCGATTACTGAATGTATAGTTAAAATTTAACAAACAGTTGAATTAAAAATTTATATAGAAAACAACAACAAATGTGTCAGTTAAAGTCTCAGTTAGTAGCAAACGGGACTTTGTGGAAATGAAGCTAAATATACTTGTACTATATTTTGAAAAAAAGGAAGAATTAGAAAATCTAATTATAATTACCCACTAATAAGTACAAGGCCATAAGTACAAAGTACAAAATTACAAAGTATAAAAGGTATAAAATAATTGGCAGGGGAACGTAAACTTAGAGGCAACAAAGTTTATAAAAAGAAAAACTTCATATACTCATGTAAAAATAGTTCTAAATACTTTTGTCGTTATTGCTTCTATAAAATTTAAAAAAATTGGTCTTTTTAATTAAACATGGAAATTAACACTAAAATGAGCGGAATGTTTTTATACCTACTCTACCCAAAACCAATCAAAATTATTGGTGTTTTTTTTTAGAAATGGGTCAAAATTAAATTTTTTATCCGACTTTTACGGTTTAGGTGCGAGACGCGCATCTGATCGTGCCATCGCGCCAAAAGGAGTTATGTAGGCGGACAAATTTTAAGACTGTGTTTTTTTCACCCACTGTTAATATACCCAGCAAAACCACACATTACCAAATCATGGGTAAAGTAATGTATCGCCATAGATCTTCATGCATTACTTTACACGTGGCTTCGCTGATGAATTTTACAGGCGATGAGCCTCAAACTAACTCATTACCTTGTATGGGGTAAAGTAACTGGTTACTTATATGGTTACATGGTGGGAAAAAGTAATGTGTCTATAAATAGATTTTCATAAAAAAATGCATAAAACTTTATTTTTACAGATATTTTTTTTTAATTAAATAAATAACTTTTTTTTTTATGAAATAAATAACTTGGTCATGCTGGGATTCGAACCTGGGGTCTCTGGTATTTAACAATTAGTTAGGCGAGAACTCTACCAACTGAGCTATCGATACATACAATATTTTATTGCTTAAAATGCAGATGAGTTGTTGTGGTTCGTGTTTTCGTTCGTGATATCAAAAATATACACCTTACCCTCATGCTTACAAAAAATCACAAAGTAATGTGTCTATAAATAGATTTTCAAAAATATATATTAATAATTACTTTACGTTAATAATTCATGCATTATGTAACTGATGATCGGTAAGTCATTATTTTATGTTTTGAAGTAATGTAAAAGGCAATGAGGTCTCATTACAAGGTAATACATGAGTGTTCAATTATCGGAAACTCATTACTTCTTGTTGGAAAATAATGATACTGGTAAGGAGTACACATAACAAGGTAATGCGTTACTTTATCGCACCCATTACCAAAGTTTTGCTGGGTAATTTATTTATTTTTTAGTAATTTTGTTTCTATTATTTAAAATTTCAGAATTGAACATATTAGTAAAATTTTGATAAAAAAAAAATTTTAAAACTACAATAATTTAATTTTTAAAAAGAGTTCAAAAATATTTTTTTTTCTATTATATTTCTATTATAATTTGAAATAGCTTAAAAATTACTAAAAAAATAAATAAATAAATAAATTATATTAATAGAGAGTGAATGAAACAACAGTCTTAAAATTTTACCGCCTGCATTTGTGCGCGATGGCACGATGGGCTGTTGGAGCGATGGGACAATCAGGTGCGCGTCGCTCACAGTTCTGTGCATCCTAGTTCTTCATCATCCTTGGTTTAGGTAGCAATATAATTTTGAAATCTAGTACTTCCAAACTGCTTTTAAAACGTTTCGAAATGTTGGGTTGTTTAAGCGATATTAGGAACCGAGTGTAGATATATGGGGAAATCTAACAAAACGTACGATTTCTGGTTTTAAAAATTAAAAATTTCAAATTAGTCCCACATAAAAAAAAAAAAGTCGGCAGATTTGGATTCCAATATATAAGTATTTTAAAGACTGGTTTTGCAAAATGCATAAATTTGTTGAGTAGTCTTTTAGTAGTTTTTTTTTGCAATTTTTACAGGTCTACTTTTGTAAGTGTACGAATATTGCAATTTGGGGTTTTTGTAGTTCGTGATAGGTATGCGTTAAAATTTGCCAGATCTGATTACAGCTAAACATGTGTTAATCTCAAAAACATTTTATTTTTAACATAACATATAAGTTACTTTATATAAAATATTAATATTTAATTACATAACTATTCATATAAATACGTATTAAGCCTGAACTATTTTTCAGTTTGTTCATTTGTAATAATACAATATGATACAGAGAAGATCATTAGAATTTCTGTTCGTCATAAACTTAATAACCTCAATATCATCAGGACCATTAGTAAGTTGTTTTACAAAAACTAATAACACGGCACAGCATCAAAAAAATAATAAGGGTTTGACCATAAATTCTATATATTTCGGTTATACTGATATCAGTGGCGTTCTTTATTTTTCGATGGTACAATTTTTCTACAAAATGACTGTAAATATTGACATTTTTTTATATACAAAAATTTGCAAATGCAATAATAAGTCTGATTTCTTTCTATTGAAATTTAATGACCAGGTCAGTTTTTCAGTTTTTTTGGATTTCGCTAATTCTATTGGAAAATAATCAATCAAGCTAATGAAATATTTACGCAGTGTAAAGAGTCATTGAAGATGAGTTATATTATTTAGAAATTATTATTTTATCAAAGCATTGCATATTGAAAAATCGCGTTTTTCACAAATTTTGCATATCACTATAGCTCTCCAGGATAGCTGCAACGTTAGACTTTTAGTATGATATATAAACTCCTTACAAAACTAAGTTTCCTAATTTTCAGCTTAAAATATTTATATTTGCAAGAGTTGTCCGTTTTGGTACACTTTTGTCACAAAAGTAGTGTTTTTGTAAAAAAATACTTTTTCAAATATAAACAGTTTTGGCTGATGTTTTGCAGATATACTGTTCAAAAGTATTCAAATATCATACTATCTGGATTCATCTCTGAAATATATGCTGCCATATAAAATATATGACACTTCGCGCGTTTTGCTAAAAAAAAAATAAAATTAATAAACTGATTAAAATTAATATTTTTGTTGCTGAGACACCACTTTCTACTAGGCTCATTCTAAGGTATGGCCATTTGTTACTATCAGTTTCCAGTTTAGGAATAAAATTCGCAAAAAAAAACTGTAAAAATTGGGAAAAATTTGAAAAACCGCTATATAGCTGGTTTAATCTTAAGTTTGGTGAATAAAATATGCTCCTCAAATAAGATTACAGGGGTTGTTTTTACATTTCAACAGAAGAGTCAGACTTATTGCGTTCTAAGAACTGCATTTGCATGTGCGAAACTAAAAAGTAATTTTGTGGAAAAACTGTTCCATACATCGAAAAATAATGTAGTCATTTGGAATTAGCATGCCTGAAATAAAGGTAATTGGTAATCATAACCTTATTAATTTTAGAAATCTAAGATTTCATCCTCCTGTGTAATTAATATGTATTATATATTATTTGTATTCTTCAGCAAAGATGGACTTATGAAGTTCTTGAAGGAAAAACCTATTCTTCTGATCCAAATTTAGTATATATTGATGGTGAAATCATTCGACTAGGTCGTGGTGAATTTGGAATAAGTGGTTATGGTTATACAAGAGTCGACGCATATGATGATATAGTATTTCAAATAACATGCGAAAAAAGCTCACACCGAGATGGCCCCTATTACCCGACGCTATTTAGTAATTTAAATGAAACACTTACGAATGTCATGAATAAGTACTACATACCTCTTGTACAGGCTACGGCGGAAAAATGTTGCGAAAACTGTCCGATATATAAAAATATATTTGTACCACCTTTAACAAAACGTGAAATTAAATTTAACAAATGTGCAGTATCTACCGACAACATGCCAAATTATATTCCAATAGGATACTACAAAGTGCGTGTAACATTGTTTTGTCCATTTGAAGTGTATGTAGAATGGATCACGTATGTTGAAAATAAAGTATTTTAAATTTAGTTTGATAATACACTTATAAAAAAAGTTAAATAATCAGAGCAAATTTAAAATTGCACATGCATAAGGTAAAACTAGCTAGAAAAATGGCACAGAAAAGCATTAAAAATGGCACACAAAAATGGCAAATTTACACAGAAAAAATTGTTGTCAAAAAAATTTCAATTAAACTACTGTTTTATTTCAAAATCACTTTCAATTAAAATTTTAATAATATGCATTACATTTTTAATTCGAAATCATCAAAATTGCAAAAATGTTTAACGTTTTTAAAAATTTTAAAAAATTTCTAAAATAAAAAAAAAAAAATAATAAAGTATAAAAAAAATTAAAACAAAACAAAAAATTTTACAAAATCAACAAAATTAACAAAATATTACAAAAATTAAAAATGTTTTCGACACAGGCATGTAGCTAGGAATTTTGTGTTGGGTGGGGGGGGGGGGGGGGGGGAGTGGTCGCTTTTTCGATTTTTTATTTTGATTATGTATTTTTTTTTTGTAACCCGGGGAAACTTATAAAAATATGTGCACACTAGGGTTACAACTTTATTTTTGCTAAATTTTTACATATCAGCACGTAATGGGCATTAACGTATTAATAATAAAAATCGCCTCTTCAGGCCATTTGGAAACAAAAACCACTTCCATAAAGTGCATTTCGTTAAAATTATTTTTTTCAAGTTTTTAACATTAAAGTTTTACTAGTTGACCAATAATACTGGACAGCATATGTTAAATAACGTTTTACTTATTGTGTTCGTTATTTTGCGAATTTTGATGTCTAGATCGCTAAACAACTCTTTAATCTGTTCTATCGAAATCCGCGAAACACGTCAAATTGAAAACGCGTGTGTCCTTTAAGTTGGATACGTAGCGTTATTGTCCAATTACGTTCAAATTTTAGCTAAATATTAATTTTTAGTTTAATTAAACAAAAAGAGGATTATGCGGAAAATTTTTTAAAAACCACAATATAAGGCTAATGTACCTATATCAAAAGTTATCAGCCTAGTGCACACAGAAACTTTCGAATTCTAACAACCCGATTAAAACAAAAAATAATATGATGCTTTACATACCCTATGGGAATGGGATCGGTTCTGCATGTGCCACCCGATCGGTCCCTTAGTTCCAGAGACCGGTCCTCTGCTAAACCCTACCCTATGTAAACAACTGGCAACTTTAACATTGGCTTGTCATAGGAGGGGGTCATTTGTCCTGCTTTTAACCACATAGTGGCATGCCACAGGACTAACCAAAGAAGGGCATACCACAAGACTGTCGCAAAAGGTCCATGTCGTATATAATAAACGAAAACTAAACAGCTTCCAATGGGTAAAATTCTGGCCAACTGGCTTTTTCTTGTTAATAAACATTCCGGTTAAGTGGTATGTCCTCCCTTTACCAGTCACATGATTGGTAATTTTAGGACAGTTGACACTGCTTAACCCACTTCAGTATTAAATTATTTTATTTTCCCTAATAAATATCTGGAGGCAGTCGGAAGATTCTCACTCACAAAAGAATAATCCGACACATCGCTACAGATACAGTACAACAACAGTTAACAAACAACGGAAATAAAAATTTATAGTTAAATCTCGCGTAATAATAACCGTTGTTAGAAAGTGTTTTGCAACCGTCAGATAATGACAATCGTAATTAATTTTTATATTAATTACTGTAGATTATTACTTTACTTAGTCTCTTTACAGGAAGAAGAAGAAGAAAACATTTTTATTGAAAAATTTTACGGACACAAGGGATACGCCAGGATGCCGCAGTTTCGTCCCCCTCCTTTGACTCGTCAGTGGTTAATTTATGTGTCAATTGAACAAAGTATTTTATATTGTTAATTTGCTCTATATGAAAAACTTTTATTTTTTGGTGTCGTACTGTGATTTGAACTCATTTTATGAATAGGATCGGACACGGAATATAAGTTGTGAAACTCATTAAAATTTGTACATAGACATCGAAATGGATTAAATTCCTCATAATTATACCTGCAAAACGACGTTTGTATAGGAACATAATTCCTTGTTACACGGACTGGAACATTAAAATCAATGTTCCCAAGTAAGAACCGCGAATCAATTTCACCCTTAATTTTTTTCCCGTTTTTTTTGCTTTTTTCGCTCAATTGTAATTAGATTTTCCAGCATTAGTGTGATTTCATTAGTATTAGTAGGAGAAAAGCTAATGCCAAAAAAAACTTCATTACAATTAAATGGTAATGGATTTTTTTTCGCATTATCATTAGTAAACTAATGCTAATGAAATTGCAATGCTAATGAAAAAATCCCAAGTATGGCTTTTAGATAGTAATTTTTTGAAATGACTGTCTAAAGTAGTCGTTTTTAATTTTCGCTGGCAACTTGCTTGCTACAGAGATGTCAAACAAAATTAGACAATTAGATTTATATGTGAAAAAATTAAAAATAAATAAGAAATAAAATAAAAACAATAAATTAAATTAACCACAAAAAATGGATAATAACTTAGAAGATGAACGTAATAAGATACCACGAATAACAACATTTCGTCCAAGTTATGAAGAATTTAAAGATTTCTCTGGCTACATAAATTATATGGAATCTAGGGGAGCACACTTGGCAGGTCTTGCAGAAATAATACCACCGCCCGAATGGCACCCAAGGAAATCGGGATACTATATAGATCAAATAAATATGACAATACCAGCGCCGATATGTCAGGTGGTATCAGGAAAATAAGGTGAATATCATCAAATAAATGTCTTAAAAAGGTCAATGACATTGAGGCAGTTCAAAGAACTAGCAGAGTCCGAACGTTATCAAACGCCAAAACATATTGATTACGATGATTTGGAACGCAAATATTGAAAATACTTCACCTATATAGCTCCTCTGTATGCTAACGATGTCAAGGGCTCGTTGAGTGATGGCGATTTGGATGTTTGGAACATTGATAGACTGGATACCATATTGGACTATGTTAAAAAAGACTATGGCATAGAAATTGATGGCGTTAATACAGCCAATTTATATTTTGGTATATGGAAAAGTTCTTTTGCCTGGCATACAGAAGATATGGATCTTTATTCCATGAATTGTTGGTGCCCCTAAAACTTGGTATGCAATACCTCCAACATATGCCAAAAGAATGGAAAAGCTTGCCAATCGCATTTTCTATGAAAATTATTAAAATGAAGAATAAATTATTATTAAAATGAATTTAATTAGTCCTCATGTTTTGCGACAAAATAATGTACCCTTTAACCGTATAACTCAAGAGGCTGGAGAAATTATGATTACATTTTTAAAATTTAAGTGTTTTTTTCAATTTTGTTGTTTTTTTTCTATTTTGGCAATTTTTTCTGATTTTATCCAATTTAATAGTTTTTTTTTTAAATTTTGCGTTTTTCTGTTAGTGCTGACAATTGCTTTCCAATTTTGGTTTTTTTTTTAATTTTGACAACTTTTTTAAATTTCGAGAATTTTGAGCATATTTTTTCAATGTTTTTTTTTTTTAATTTTGCTGATTTTTCAAATTTTTGGCTATTTTTTAATTTTCTAATTATAGAGTTTTCTTTAATTTAAATTTTTTTTCCAATTTTGTACTTTTTTTTTTAAATCAATTTTCTAGATTTTTTTTAAAATTTTGCAATAAATATAAATATAATCGTTTTTTCTAATTTTAATGTGTTTTTTAATTTCAGCGATTTTCCTTACTACTAAGAATTTCCTTATCATGTATTGATAACTTAGGGCACATGTTGTATGAAATTTTGCAATATCTATATTATCATCCAACAAAGATTTTAGGCGATTTAATTTTATAGGGAGAGGGTTATATCCAAAAGAGTTGAACAACTTTTAAAAGTAACAAGCAAAATTAGGGTATATGGCAGTTTTTAATTGAGTATTAATTAAGTATTAAGTAAGTCCCAGTTCACACACGGCATTTTTACTTCCGCAAGTTTTCTTCAATTCTCCTTTGTACTTGCTTTTGTGTTCACACAGGAAAAGTTTGTTTCAGCAATTTTCGTTTTGCATCTTCGTGTTGAAAATTGCGGATGACAAAACAAAACGGAATTGGAGTACAGGCAAGTCTGTAGCTCCATCCATTCTCTTTTCCTCCCTCTGCTATAAACTCAAGACTTGCGCAAGTAAAATTGCCGTGTGTGAACCGGGAAAAACATTACAATTTTGGATGGTTGCCTGGTTGAATTGGTTGCCTTAAAAATGCTGATACCATCAGAAAGTTTATATACTATTCTTAAAGTGGCTTAAATCCTGAGTGACATGTAATCGTAAGGTTAATTATTTTTGATTAAATTTCAATTTGTTTGTTGAATGTAACTTCTTCTATTTATATTTATATCTTGATTTATTATATATTTTGAGTCCTGAATTCCAAAGCTTGAAATTGATATCAATACGTGCTTATTTATCTCTTATAGTAACTGCTATGCGTACCGGAATTTGGCCAAACCCATCTAAATCACTGTTCCGGTCATTCTAGTGTTAGCCTTGAATAACTTCAATAAAAAATTTATTACAATTTTTAATCAGAAACCCTTCACTTTCTCATTGAAAAAGAACATGTCAATGAAAATATGAAAATTGATATAATAATATAAGTTAGTACATGAAAACCTAAACCATTACCGTCAGCTGTAATGCCCTTAAAAAACTTACACACCATATTAAATAAAAGTGGTTGTATGTAATTAATAAAGAAAATAATTTCTCTGTGTATGCTTGATGATGACACACTTAATCAAATTTTAATGGAAATTCTGACAATTTAAATTAATATTTTTGTAACTTTATCAGCATTCTTGATTTCGGGTGAATATTCTACATAAATACCTAGGAAACTATAAAAATGTACGACAGAGCACGCAATTAGGTTGCCACAGGCATTCTAACAAGTCATCGCAAGGATTCAACATACAATAAGTTTATAAGAAGGACAACCAAAAAAAAAAAAAAAAAAAAAAAAAAAAAAACAGATCTAAACACAATGATTGAAGGGCTTAAGAAAAGCTAGAAAAACAGTAAGATGAGCCGTTTAGATACAAAAATGAGCTGTTTAATTTAAAAAATAAACAATTAAATTTAATTTTTTTATTTATTTTATTTTATTAATTAATAATCATATAATTACAAATTATATACTATTTCCCTTACCGAGCACTAGCTACTGTGGCCTTCGGCGCGTTGTAGCTTAAAAATACTCCGGTGGGAATCGAACCCACGATCCCCACACTGATAAGCCAGCACGCTACCAACTAGCCTACCGGGGCGCACAATTAAATTTCATATATTTTAACTAAGACCGTTATTATGAACACAGTTTGTTTAAAAATTGTTCTTTGTCAGTAAAACAAAGACACAATATAGAGATATTATTTTCTTAAGCTTCAGAGCTCAAATGGGTTTATGAAAATATTTTTAGATAAACCAACAATATGAAATGGTACACACAGAAAATAATTTAGCTATTTGCCAACTGGAATTCGATTACTATGACTCAAATTCGGATATTACGAATTTCAGATAGTCGGCACAACTTGATATTAGTTTTCACAACAAAGTTCGGTTAATTCAACAGAATTTCAGTTGCAACAGCCAAAATTTTCAGAAACATAATGTTAATATTTTTGTACTAACTGAATTTATAAGCTGTTACCATTAATATACACTTTTCAATTCGGTTGGCACTTTATTTCTCTGTGGGTAAAACTTAAACTTTCAATTACAAAAAAAAAAAAAAAAATCAACAAAATACCGATTGCTAAAAAATAGCAAGAAACGTTCTGTTTAAGTAGAAAGAACCTAAAATAAGCTTAAATTTCAAAGATAAAAGATAAAAAGTTTGCTAATTTTTACAAAATAAGCTAAAATAAGCAAATATCAAATATATATATTTTTTGATACAACAAAAAACTTTCATAATTTCATGTTCAGAACTTGTATTTTGTCTAAATATTTCTATTCTTTCAAATAAAAAACAAGCTATAGCTTATTTTTGGTTGCCCTAGTTATACTTAATAATAATATTTTTGGCTTTTGCTGTAACTTATGATGGGTTCAAAAGTAACACCTTGCATCATGAGTGTTTAACAGGGCGTCCCTTAAAATAGATTTATTACAAATTGTTAAACATGGAAGAAAATATATTTTTTTTTGAAACGTTTACCCGTGTACGAAAATGGCCCATTTGTTGGAAAAAAATGTATTAATATTAAAAATTACAAAATTCGAAATTTCGAAAAAAAAATATTTTTTATTTTATTTATTCATAAAATACACTAAAAATCAAAATAAAGGGAGGACATACCACTTAACCAAAATGCTTATTAAGAAGAAAAAGCCAGTTGGCCAGAATTTTACCCATTGGAAGCTGTTTAGTTCTCGTTTATTTTATACCACATGGCCCTTTTGCGACAGTCTTGTGGTATGCCCATCTTTGGTTAGTCCTGTGGCATGCCACTATGTGGTTTAAAGCAGGAAAATGACCCCCTCCAATGACAAGCCAATGTTAAAGTTGCCAGTTGTTTACATAGGGTAGTGTTTAGCAGAGGACCAGTCTCTGGCGCGAAGGGACCGATCCTGTGGCACACGCAGAACCGGTCCCATTCCCCATAGGGTTGTATTGGTTAAATTAAAAAAAAAAAAAAAAAAAACCATGTTTTGAAGATTTCTTTTTGACATTTTAGAATTATCTTGATTTGAAAATTGTCAAATTGCATCATACCTAGATATACATGCATGTATGTTAGTAATACGTCAATCTCGTAACATTGTGAAGAGAGACGGAGGAGGTTATAAAAATAAACAAAAGTATAAAAATAGAATATTTGTGTTTGTTAGTGTTGTCACTTCTGAGTATAACATACAATAACAGAAAAGCTAATAGGAAAGAAAACTGCAATTTAGCTGCATTACATTCGAGGCCATACTTGGCTGTGATCGCTTATCGGTCATGACTTGGTATTGTTATGTTTGTATTGCAAGAAAAGCGCAGGTTTGTTCTTACAGCCGGCAGGTTGTTGAAATATTTATCATATAGATACAATCTGACAATTATAAGACACAAATAATACTATTTAAAGTGAAAATCATTGATGGCTCCTGTCGACTAAAAAAGCAAAAAACTAGTCTAGTCTGATTTAAAATTTAATAGTGTTTATAATTTTTAGAGCAAAATGTTTATTTTTCTTTTTAACCTCAGCATTTGTTAAACAAATATAGTTACCAGATTTAACTAAAACATTTTACTTTAGAACAGATGTTGTAAATTGAATCCTTATATTAACGTTACACTGAAAAAGCCATATGTTAGATATCCCACCATCTATTTCTGCAACCACCTTTTATTATCGATTGTATTATAATTATAGACCAATTTCTTATACCCACATATGACCTAAAACATAAGAATACACCTAACTGGGCCAGTTTTCATTATTAGAAACAACCCTCTTAAACAAAAAACGTGTGATAAACCACAAGTGTAAATACTATTGAACCACTTACCTTAACTTCACCACACATTTAATATCCATACAAAGAAGCTCAAAACACATGTTTAACACTTTAAGGCCCGTTTACTGAATGTATAGTTAAAATTTAACAAACAGTTGAATTAAAAATTTATATAGGAAACAACAACAATGTGTCAGTTAAAGTCTCAGTTAGTAGCAAACGGGACTTTGTGGAAATTAAGCTAAATATACTTGTACTATATTTTGAAAAAAGGAAGAATTAGAAAATCTAATTAAATATACCCACTAATAAGTACAAGGCCATAAATACAAAGTACAAAATTATAAAGTATAAAAGGTATAAACTAATTAGCAGGGGAAGGTATACTTAGAGGCAACAAATTTTATAAAAAGAACAACTTCATATACTCATGTAAAAATAGTTCTAAATACTTTTGTCGTTATTGCTTCTATAAATTTAAAAAAATTGGTCTTTTTAATTAAACATGGAAATTAACACTAGAATGAGCGGAATGTTTTTATACCTACTCTACCCAAAAGGAGTCAAAATTATTGGTGTTTTTTTTAGAAATGGGTCAAAATTAAATTTTTTATCCGACTTTTACGGTTTAGGCCAAGGATTATGAAGAACTAGGATGCACAGAACTGTGAGCGACGCGCACCTGCTCGTGCCATCGCGCCTGTTTAATTCGGGGTTGGGTTTGGTAACTTCAATACTAAAACACATTTCTTCTCAATAAAAACGTTATTAATTTAATGTTAATTTCAAAGTTAGAATTTGAATTCAACAGTTTTGAATATTTCAAAATTTTATTTAGATTTAACCATATTAAGGGTTTAAATTTACCAACAAATCATTGAGTGTATTATTTTAATATACATAAATTCACGGGTGATTGCTGTTGTTGATATTTTGTACTTGTTCGTTGAACAATTAAAGTTTGCGCAAAAAATCTAGCATCTGCATGAAGTTGGCTGCACTTATACGGGATAACAGCTGATGCTACTGACAACTAGGACGCGTTGGTGAAAACGGTGCACAGTGAGACAACGCTGGCATTAAATACAAGGAGTCATTGTAGAGCTCTGAAATTTTGCACAGGTTATTTTTGAGACAATTCCAGTTTAAAAAAAAAAATTAAGAAAATTCGCCCACTTTTACTCCCACCTGCCATACAATCGAAATTTGTAAAATGCCGTATTGTCCGTAATACTTTAGGTACAACTTTCAATTTCGGTATACTTGAATGTTATATTGTTACAAAAATTTTGAACTTTGGACCACTTTTACTCCCACCATACATACAACCTTTACATAAAAAGTGCCATATTTTCTAAAATATTTTAGGTACAACATTCAAATTTGATATTACTGTAATTTATATCATTTAAAATGTTTCATGCAAAAAGTGCAATTAGAAAAGTAAATTCTAAAATCAGAATTGCAAAATCAAACTTTTATAAGGAAAAATTTGAATCTGCTGTTTGCACAAAAAAGAAATGGCGAGAAATTAAGAATATGGGAATAGTAGGTAACAATGCCAAAAATGAGGATAACACAATTGATGTAAATCAATTAAACCTCGATTTCGTTAACATATCAATGCCAGAGGCAAATGTTAATTATTACTCCAATCTTTTTGTCAATGCTTACAACACGAACACCAACAACAATGTTAATTTTAAATTCACACTCTTTACCCAAGAAGATGTTTTAGAATCCTTCTTGAATATAAAATCCCAGTCAGTTGGACATGATGGAATTCATCCTAAATTCATAAAGCTAATTCTCCCGTTTATCTTATCACACATAACTTGTATACTGAATACGATAGTTACAACTTCTAACTACCCCACTTTCTGGAAACATGCCAAAATAATACCCATACCAAAATCTGATAAAGACTATCGCCCAATTGCAATTTTGCCTTATTTGTCAAAAGTTTTTGAGCGTTTAGTTCACTCGCAGATGAGTAAATACCTAAACGACAATTCTTTACTCACAGAAAGACAATCTGGGTTTAGACCAAAGCACAGTTGCCTTACTACCTTAATTGATGTATCTGAAAAGATTAAAGGTGAAATGGATAATAGGAAAATATCGTTTTTAGTTGTACTTGGCCACTCAAAGGCTTTTGACACCGTGGAACATAATATTCTTTGCCTTAAATTAAAATATATGTGTAATTTCTCACCGGCAGCTGTTCAATTAATATCTTCATATTTATATGACAGATCTCAATCTGTTTATCATGGTGTCAAAATGTCAAATAGTTTTACAGTGACGAGAGGTGTACCACAGGGTTCAATTCTTGGTTCCCTATTGTATGCTATATACTCAAATGATTTATCATCTCAAATCAAACACTGTGAGGTCCAAATGTATGCGGATGGCGTTCAGGTTTACATTAGTTGTGATCCAATTAATGTATTAAGCTGCATACAAAATTTAAACCAAGACCTGTCAAGAATATCTCAATGGGCGTCTTATAACGGTCTTTGTCTAAACGCTAAAAAATCTAAGGCCATAGTAATTGGAAATCCTAAACTTTTTCCCAGTTTATTACCCGCGATTCAAATTGGGAACTCAAGAATTGAAATATCTGAAACAGCGAAAAATTTAGGAGTTATATTTAACAAACGTCTTGATTGGTCTGATCATATTAATATGATATGTGGAAAAACGTTTTCTATGTTACGAAATTTGTGGATGACACAATCGTATACACCTTTTAAAATACGTATGCTACTGGCTAAAACATATTTGTTGCCCACATTAATGTATGGTTGCGAACTTTTCGCAAATTGCGATTCATTAAGCAAACGAAAACTAAATGTTACATACAATAATATTGCCAGATATATATTTGGACTTAAACGCTTTGCCAGGATTTCACGTTACTCAAAACAGATATATAACTTATCGTTTGATAACTTATTAAAATGCCGTTCTCTTATATTTCCATATAAATTAATTTACACAAAACAACCTGATTATTTATACAAACGACTTAATTGTTTTATATCGAGAAGGGGAAACAAAATTATTGCAATTCGTCATCAGAGTGAACTCTCCAAAAAACATTTTTTTATAAGCAGTATAGATCTTTGGAACCACTTGCCTCACAGGATTCAAATAACAAGCAATGCAAGTCATTTTAAGCGTTATATTTTTGAGCATTATGGTTGACTAAGTTTTAAACATTTTAATATTGTTTTTTGTTAAAATTTGATTTGATTTGATTTGTTTTTTTTTTTTTTTTTTTTTGTTTAAATTGTTAGCATAAATTAAAAGGTTTATTTTTTAACGAGCATTCTAGTTGAGAAATGAATTGTGCATTGGTATTAGCTAATTCTGTCTCTTCTGATAAAAACAATACTTGTGTGTACGTAGTGTGACCAAAACTCCAATTTAGTCGCAGTCAACGCTGTGTCGACCGTGGCTCAACTGGTTAAGAGGTGAGATTACGATGCATAGCTTTGATGCTAAGACTGTGAGTTCAAATCACAGTACGACACCAAAAAATAAAAAAAAAAAGTTTTTCATATAGAGCAAAATTAACAATATAAAATACTTTGTTCAATTGACACATAAATTAACCACTGACGAGTCCCAGGAGGGGGACGAAACTGCGGCAGTCTGGTGTATCCCTTGTGTCCGTAAAATTTTTCAATAAAAATGTTTTCTTCTTCTTCTTCCTGTAAAGAGACTAACTAAAGAAATATTCTACAGTAATTAATATAAAAATTAATTACGATTGTCATTGTCTGACGGTTGCAAAACACTTTCTAACATAAAATTTGAATAAACTTGCTTAACGGCGACTCAATCTCTAACCTACACTTGGTATCCAACTATTGTATGTGAATAAAGCGCATCATAAAACGTGATAATTACTTGTGAAAAAGAGATAGGATTAAGAAGAAAAAGCATTCTAGTTGAGAAATGAATTGTGCATTGGTATTAGCTAATTCTGTCTCTTCTGATAAAAACAATACTTGTGTGTACGTAGTGTGACCAAAACTCCAATTTAGTCGCAGTCAACGCTGTGTCGACCGTGGCTCAACTGGTTAAGAGGTGAGATTACGATGCATAGCTTTGATGCTAAGACTGTGAGTTCAAATCACAGTACGACACCAAAAAATAAAAAAAAAAGTTTTTCATATAGAGCAAAATTAACAATATAAAATACTTTGTTCAATTGACACATAAATTAACCACTGACGAGTCCCAGGAGGGGGACGAAACTGCGGCAGTCTGGTGTATCCCTTGTGTCCGTAAAATTTTTCAATAAAAATGTTTTCTTCTTCTTCTTCCTGTAAAGAGACTAACTAAAGAAATATTCTACAGTAATTAATATAAAAAATTAATTACGATTGTCATTGTCTGACGGTTGCAAAACACTTTCTAACATGAAAGTTTTTATTTTTATTAGCTTTTTAATATGGTAAATTAAAATTATATATAATTTATATTGTGCCTTTTTGTTTTTATAACGATGTGTAAATTCCAACTTTAATTTTTTATCTGTCCGAAACATTATTGTAACATTATTATTCCATTTACTGTTAATAAGACTAGTTCTTGTGGCAATGGTATGCTAAATAAATAAATAAGTAAATAAATAACACGCCCACTATTACGCCCACCTCCCATTGAAATGCAATACAAAAGAACAATTTTTTTTTTTTTCATTCTGTCAATAATTTTTTAATATCATCATGTCATTCTAATTTTTTCAATTTCATTCTCATTCTAATGAATTAATATAAGGATCTGATGATATTTTCAAATAGTGCATTACATCTTCATTCGTAGAAATACGTGAATTTTTTACGAGAATGGAATAGCCTACAGTTTCTATACTCCTTATTCATTGCTTCTTGCACTTCTTCGGATAAAATTATAAAGTATGCAACTATCTAACCCAAAGTCAATGATCTTCAAAAAAATTATCAATCAAATGAATAATGTAAATAAAATAATAATAAACCATAAGTGAATAGTTGTAAATAATTAAAAAAAATAAAAGTAAACAGTTGTAAACATGCTATTGCATGCTAACATACACGAATAGCGACAGAATGTGCGCGTTGCATATTTTTTGTAGTTTTTTGTATGTTTAAAGTACTTTTGCAAACGTTTGCTATATGTCCTTTACTTTAAATGAAAGCTGAGACTTCAATCTTTCATTTGTTATAAGTCTGCACCTAGGGCGAGGGGCTGCTCTATATTTCCTAGTCCATTGAAAATGCAAAATGTTCAATTTTTACACCACAATTCTGTTGTGAAGAAATTTTTTTTTGTGTTTTTTTTTTTTTTTTAATTTATTTTTTCATCTACTCATTTTACAACAACTAAATTAATTAAAAAAATACTTTAAAGTTATATTTATTATGTATTTTTTATTAACAAGCTTTTGAATATTACATATTGAACTAACATATTTCAAGCGCGTTGGCATACCTCAACTTTGACTTGCTCTAAACCAAAAAGCAATGAAGTTATGAGGCTAAAATTTCAGAGAATTGTTACTCATATATCTGTTAATATACTGTGAAAATTTCATCCAAATTCGACGACACGGCAAAAACGATTTTTTGCCGCGGTTACTATATGGCTGTCTCACTGTGCGGTGTTGGCATCACAAATTGTTCACTGGAGTGAACAGCGCCAACACCCCATCGTGCCTTCGCGCACAAATGCAGTTATGTAGGCGGACAAATTTTAAGACTGTGGTTTCATTCACCCACTATTACTATAATGTATTTATTTATTTTTTAGTAATTTTGAAAATAGTTTTAATTAAAATTTCATAATTGAACATATTAGTAAAATTTTGATTAATAAAAATTGAAAAAATAACAAAATTTTTCAAACTACAATAAGATTGGCCAATAAATTTCCAAAAGAGTTCAAAAATAATTTTTTTTTCTATTATATTTCTATTATAAATTGAAATAGCTTAAAAATTACTAAAAAAAATAAATAAATAAATTATAATGAAAATGAAAATTATTCAAGTTCGAGGCCATACTCTATATTTCTTCATTAGGATATTGTCCTAACAAATAATCTATAGAGTTTTTTTGTTTTCAAATTTATTATTTGACCCTTTCAGGAATGTGTTGATAGATCTATTTCGGGAATTTTCTAGGTTCCCATCATCAGAACACGTTTTAAAAGCAAAAACATAATTTTTATTTTTAATAAAAATTATAACAAACTTTTATAAAAGGCAGAGTACCGCCAAGTTTACTTCCCCTGGTTTGTTTACAAACTAAACAAAATATAAAAAGAGGAGAGAAACAAAAAAAACGTGTATTGAATATCCACCAGAGGTGGATCTTGCACATCAAACAAGTTTTCAATTTATTTTTTGATCAATGGTTATAATCTTTAATTTCAAACTCATATGTATATTAGTTCTCATGTAGTGAGTAAACTAGTTCATATGTATGGTTGATGTTTGGCATGGGATTGTTACCGCTTTCAAAACGTGTTCTGATGATGGGAACCTAGAAAATTCCCGAAATAGATCTATCAACACGTTCCTGAAAGGGTCAAATAATAAATTTGAAAACAAAAAAACTCTATAGATTATTTGTTAGGACAATATCCTAATGAAGAAATATAGAGTATGGCCTCGAACTTGAATAATTTTCATTTTCATTGCACAATTAAAGGTCGAAAAAAACATAATTTTTATTTTTAATAAAAATTATAACAAACTTAAATAAATTATATTAAACCACAGTCTTAAAATTTTACCGCCTGCATTTGTGCGCGATGGCACGATGGGCTGTTGGAGCGATGGGACAATCAGGTGCGCGTCGCTCACAGTTCTGTGCATCCTAGTTCTTCATCATCCTTGGTTTAGGTAACAATATAATTTTGAAGTCTAGCACTTCCAAACTGGTTTTAAAACGTTTCGAAATGTTGGGTTGTTTAAGCGATATTTGGAGCAGAGTGTTGCTATATGGGGAAATCTAACAAAACGTACGATTTCTGGTTTTAAGATTAAAAAATTCAAATTCGTGGCACATAAAAAAAAAAAAAATGCCGGCAGATTTGGATTCGGATATATAAGTATTTCAAAGACAGGTCTTTTAGTAGCATTTTTTTTTTTGCAATTTTTACAGGTCTACTTTTGTAAGTGTATGAATATTACAATTTGGGGTTTTTGTAGTTCGTGATAGGTATGCGTTAAATTTTGCCAGATCTGATTACAGCTAAACATGTGTTAATCTCAAATACATTTAATTATTAACATAAAATATTAGTTAATTTATATAAAATATTAATATTTAATTACATAACTATTCATATAAATACGTATTAAGCCTGAACTATTTTTCAGTTTGTTCATTTGTAATAATACAATATGATACAGAGAAGATCATTAGAATTTCTGTTCGTCATAAACTTAATAACCTCAATATCATCAGGACCATTAGTAAGTTTTTTTACAAAAACCTAATAACACGGCACAGCATCAAAAAAATAATAAGGGGTTGACTATAAATTCTCTATATTTCGGTTATACTGATATCAGTGTCGTTCTTTATTTTTCGATGGTACAATTTTTCTAAAAATGACTGTAAATATTGGCATTTTTTATATACAAAAATTTGCAAATGCAATAATAAATCTGATTTTTTTTCTATTGAAATTTAAGGACCAGGTCAGATTTCCAGTTTTTTTGGATTTCGCTAATTCTATTGGTAAATAATCAATCTTGCTAATGAAATATTCACGCAGTAGAAAGAGTCATTGAAGATGAGTTATATTATTTAGAAAAAAAAATATTTTATCAAAAGCATTGTATATTGAAAAAATCGCATTTTTCACAAATTTTGCATATCACTATAGCTCTCCAGGATAGCTGCAACGTCAGACTTTTAGTAGGACATATAAATTCCTTTCAAAACTAAGTTTCCTAACTTTCAGCTTAAAATATTTATATTTGCAAGAGTTGTCCTAAAAAACTCTTTTTTGGTACACTTTCGTTACAAAAGTAGTGTTTTTGTAAAAAAAAATACTTTTTCAAATATAAACAGTTTTGGCTGATGTTTTGCAGATACACTTTTCAAAAGTATTCAAATATCATACTATCTGGATTCATCTCTGAAATATATGCTGCCATATAAAATATTTGGCAATTCGCGGGTTTTGCTACAAAAATAGTATTAATAAAATTATTAAAATTATTAAAATTTGTTGCTGACACAACACCACTTTCTAATTGGCTCATTCTAAGGTATGGCCATTTGTTACTGTCAGTTTCTAGTTTAGCAATAAAATTCGCAAAAAAATGTAAAAATGGGGAAAAATTAGAAAAACCGCAAGGGTAGCGGGTTTAATCTTAAGTTTGGTAAATCAAATATGCTCCTCAAATAAGACTACAGGGGTTGTTTTTACATTTCAACAGAAGAGTAAGATTTATTGCATTCTAAGAACTGCATTTGCATATGCGAAACTTAGAAGTCATTTAGTGCAAAACTGTTCCATACATCGAAAAATAAAGTACGCCTTTGAAATTAGCATGCCTGAAATAAAGGTAATTGATAATCATAACCTTATTAATTTTAGAAATCTAAGATTTCATCCTCCTGTGTAATTTAATATGTATTATATATTTTTTTTATTCTTCAGCAAAGATGGACTTATGAAATTCTTGAAATTAAAAGCTATTCTTATGATCCGAATTTAGTATATATTGATGGTGAAATCATTCGATTAGGTCGTGGTGAATTTGGAATAAGTGGTTATGGTTATGCAAGATTCGACGCATATGATGATATAGTATTTCAAATAACATGCGAAAAAAGCTCACACCGAGATGGCCCCTATCACCCGACGCTATTTAGTAATTTAAATGAAACACTTACGAATGTCATGAATAAGTACTACATACCTCTTCTACAGGCTACGGCGGAAAAATGTTGCGAAAACTGTCCGATATTTAAGAATATATTTGTACCACCTTAACAAAACGTGAAATTAAATTTAACAAATGTGCAATAACTACCGACAACATGCCAAATTATATGCCAATAGGATACTACAAAGTGCGCTTAACAATGTTTTGTCCATTTGAAGTGTATGCAGAATGGACCACGTATGTTGAAAATAAAGTATTTTAAATTTAGTTCGATAATACACATATACAAAAAGTTGAATAATCAGAGCAAATTTAAAATTGCACATGCATAAGTTAAAACTAGCTAGAAAAACTGCACAGAAAAGCATTAAAAATGGCACACAAAAATGGCAAATTTACACAGAAAAAATTGTTGTCAAAAAAATTTCAATTAAACTTCTGTTTTATATCAAACTCACTTTCAATTAAAATTTTAATAATATGCATTACATTTTTAATTCGAAATCATCAAAATTGCAAAAATGTTTAACGTTTTTAAAAATTTTAAAAAATTTCTAAAATAAAAAAAAAAAGTAATAAAGTATAAAAAAAATTAAAACAAAACCCAAAAATTTTACAAAATCAACAAAATTAACAAAATATTACAAAAATTAAAAATGTTTTCGACACAGGCACGTAGCTTAGGAATTTTGTGTTGTGGGGGGGGGGGGGGGGTCGCTTTTTCGAATTTTTATTTTGATTATGTATTTTTTTTTGTAACCCGGGGAAACTTATAAAATATGTGCACACTAGGGTTACAAACTTTATTTTTGCTAAATTTTTACATATCAGCACGTAATGGGCATTAACGTATTATAATAAAAATCGCCTCTTCAGGCCATTTGGAAACAAAAACCACTTCCATAAAGTGCATTTCGTTAAAATTATTTTTTTCAAGTTTTTAACATTAAAGTTTTACTAGTTGACCAATAATACTGGACAGCATATGTTAAATAACGTTTTACTTATTGTGTTCGTTATTTTGCGAATTTTGATGTCTAGATCGCTAAACAACTCTTTAATCTGTTCTATCGAAATCCGCGAAACACGTCAAATTGAAAACGCGTGTGTCCTTTAAGTTGGATACGTAGCGTTATTGTCCAATTACGTTCAAATTTTAGCTAAATATTAATTTTTAGTTTAATTAAACAAAAAGAGGATTATGCGGAAAATTTTTTAAAAACCACAATATAAGGCTAATGTACCTATATCAAAAGTTATCAGCCTAGTGCACACAGAAACTTTCGAATTCTAACAACCCGATTAAAACAAAAAATAATATGATGTTTTACATACCCTATGGGAATGGGATCGGTTCTGCATGTGCCACCCGATCGGTCCCTTCGTTCCAGAGACCGGTCCTCTGCTAAACCCTACCCTATGTAAACAACTGGCAACTTTAACATTGGCTTGTCATAGGAGGGGGTCATTTGTCCTGCTTTTAACCACATAGTGGCATACCACAGGACTAACCAAAGATGGGCATACCACAAGACTGTCGCAAAAGGGCCATGTCGTATAAAATAAAATAAACGAAAACTAAACAGCTTCCAATGGGTTAAATTCTGGCTAATTGGCTTTTCGCGTTAATAAACATTCTGGTTAATTGGTATATCCTCCCTTTACCAGTCACAGGATTGGTAATTTTAGGACAATTGACTGCTTAACCCACTTCAGTATTAAATTATACTAGTCCTGTGATAAGTGCTTCTTTAACCAGTCACTCTTAGGTCAATTGACTCCTCATTCCCCATAGGGTAATCATACGAAATTTTATATGAGTCTTTATACAGTTTTATCCGAAAAATGGGCACTTATAATTATATAAGTTTGCATTAGTTTAGTTTTAATTTGATAATATCAGATTAAATATAATGGCGCGATACAATTTAATCCGATTTTATATAGAGGTATAAATTTATATCTGAACTGATACTAATATATACAAAATAAGCTATAGTTGTATTCGGTTTTTAATTTTAAAACTTCATTAAAAACCGAAATATTTGCAGAAATAATTACCAGTGATTTTTATCGTTGATCTATAAATCGAGGCCCTATGCTCCTTATAGGAACGACGGGAATATATATATATATATAAATTTATGTGTGAGATTTATTTGTTCGGTTTTAGATCATGACAAATTTTTCTCTAAATTAACAGAAAAATTATAATTTTTTTTTATATGATAATTTACTTTGACTATTAGAAAAAACACAGAAAAAGTTATTAGAAACTAGCATGAATGGAATGCATTTTCTGACCCACTACGGTCTTCATCAACATTCTTCGTGCCATATACTATCCTTCTACATTAGCAAAGCATATCAACAAACATTAAAGATTTTTTATTAATACATATGTCGAGCATATACATTAAGCGATTTTTATACTGTACCTGGTGAGTGGTTTAATAGTGAATTTTATCGTTGATCTATAAATTTATGTGTGAGATTTTATTTGTTCGGTTTTAGAACATGACAAATTATATGTATATGCTCGACATATGTATTAATAAAAATCTTTAATGTTTGTTGATATGCTTTGCTAATGTAGAAGGATAGTATATGATGACATGAGAGAAAAGAACTGCCATTTAAAAGTTTTAACTGAAAGTTAAACTGGCAACTATGATAATGACTAGAGAAAAAACAAACACACTATAAATAGAAATCGTTCGTGGTAAATTTCATTCTAACTCAACACACAGAGTAATGTGGGATTTAACGTTACCCAATTTCTTTAACGTGTGAGTTAAATAGATAATATTTACGATTAACACTAAATGGCACGAAGAATGTTGATAAAGACCGTAGTGGGTCAGAAAATGCATTCCATTCATGCTAGTGTCTAATAACTTTTTCTGTGTTTTTTTCTAATAGTCAAAGTTAATTATCATATAAAAATTATAATTTTTCTGTTAATTTAGAGAAATATTTGTCATGATCTAAAACCGAACAAATGAAATCTCACAGAAATAATTACCGTCAAATTCGGGGTTTGCTTCAACGTTATTAATCCTTTTAGGCTTTAGCCATTTGTAAAAAGGTTACAACTTTATAATTTGTAACAAATTCATTTCCATTTGGACCTTTTATTTTATTCAAAAAATTCTCTTGAAATTACCTAAAAAATAAGTTATTTCAGAAAAAACTTTGAAAAAAAGATATAATGAAAATAAGGATTTCATGGAATTTAGTAACTTACACTATTGAATAACAAACACGGAAAAAAGTTGAAACTTCGCTATGTGGAATATGACCGGTTCTGCGTGTGCTACAAGATCGGTCCCTTCGTGCCAGAGACCGGTCCTCTGCTAAACCCAACTCTATGCAAACAACTGGCAACTTTAACATTGGCTTGTCATAGGAGGGGGTCATTTGTCCTGCTTTTAACCACATAGCCAAGGACTAACCAAGATGGGCATACCACAAGACTGTCGCAAAAGGGCCATGTCGTATATAATAAACGAAAACTAAACAGCTTCCAATGGGTAAAATTCTGGCCAACTGGCTTTTTCTTGTTAATAAACATTCCGGTTAAGTGGTATGACCTCCCTTTACCAGTCACAGGATTGGTAATTTTAGGACAGTTGACACTGCTTAACCCACTTCAGTATTACATTATTTTATTTTCCCTAATAAATATCTGGAGGCAGTCGGAAGATTCTCACTCACAAAAGAATAATCCGACACATCGCTACAGATACAGTACAACAACAGTTAACAAACAACGGAAATAAAAATTTATAGTTAAATCTCGCGTAATAATAACCGTTGTTAGAAAGTGTTTTGCAGCCGTCAGATAATGACAATCGTAATTAATTTTTATATTAATTACTGTAGATTATTACTTTAGTTATTCTCTTTACAGGAAGAAGAAGAAGAAAACATTTTTATTGAAAAATTTTACGGACACAAGGGATACACCAGACTGCCGCAGTTTCGTCCCCCTCCTGGGACTCGTCAGTGGTTAATTTATGTGTCAATTGAACAAAGTATTTTATATTGTTAATTTGCTCTATATGAAAAACTTTTTATTTTTTGGTGTCGTACTGTGATTTGAACTCATTTTATGAATTGGATCGAACACGGAATATAAGTTGTGAAACTCATTAAAATTTGTACATAGACATCGAAATGGATTAAATTCCTCATAATTATACCTGCAAAACGACGTTTGTATAGGAACATAATTCCTTGTTACACGGACTGGAACATTAAAATCTATGTTCCCAAGTAAGAACCGCGAATCAATTTCACCCTTAATTTTTTTTCCGTTTTTTTTTGCTTTTTTCGCTCAATTGTAATTAGATTTTCCAGCATTAGTGTGATTTCATTAGTATTAGTAGGAGAAAAGCTAATGCCAAAAAAATTTCATTACAATTAAATGGTAATGGATTTTTTTTCGCATTATCATTAGTTAACTAATGCTAATGAAATTGCAATGCTAATGAAAAAATCCCAAGTATGACTTTTAGATAGTAATTTTTTGAAATGACTGTCTAAATTAGTCGTTTTTAATTTTCTCTGGCAACGTGCTTGCTACAGAGATGTCAAACAAAATTAGACAATTAGCTTTATATGTGAAAAAATTAAAAATAAATAAGAAATAAAATAAAAACAATAAATTAAATTAACCACAAAAAATGGATAATAACTTAGAAGAAGAACGTAATAAGATACCACGAATTATGACATTTCGTCCAAGCTATGAAGAATTTAAAGATTTCTCTGGCTACATAAATTATATGGAATCTAGGGGAGCACACTTGGCAGGTCTTGCAGAAATAATACCACCGCCCAAATGGCAGCCAAGGAAATCTGGATACGATATAGATCAAATAAATATGACAATACCAGCGCCGATATGTCAGGATGGTATCAGGAAAACAAGGTGAATATCAACAAATAAATGTCTTAAAAAGGTCAATGACATTGAGGCAGTTCAAAGAACTAGCAGAGTCCGAACGTTATCAAACGCCAAAACATATTGATTACGATGATTTGGAACGCAAATATTGAAAAAACTTCACCTATATATGTAGCTCCTCTGTATGCTGCCGATGTCAAGGGTTCGTTGAATGATAGCGATTTGGATGTTTGGAACATTGATAGACTGAATACTATATTGGACTCTGTTAAAAAAGGCTATGGCATAGAAATTGTTGGCGTTAATACGGCCAATTTATATTTTGGTATGTGGAAAAGTTCCTTTGCCTGGCATACCGAAGATATGGATCTTTATTCCATGAATAATCTACACTTTGGTGCCCCTAAAACTTGGTATGCAATACCTCCAACATATGCCAAAAGAATGGAAAAGCTTGCCAATCGCATTTTCTATGAAAATTATTAAAATGAAGAATAAATTATTATTAAAATGAACTTTAATTAGTCCTCATGTTTTGCGACAAAATAATGTACCCTTTAACCGTATAACTCAAGAGGCTGGAGAAATTATGATTACATTTTTAAAATTTAAGTGTTTTTTTCAATTTTGTTGTTTTTTTTTCTATTTTGGCAATTTTTTCTGATTTTATCCAATTTAATAGTTTTTTTTTTAAATTTTTGCGTTTTTTCTGTTAGTGCTGACAATTGCTTTCCAATTTTGGTTTTTTTTTTAATTTTGACAACTTTTTAAATTTCGAGAATTTTGAGCATATTTTTTCAATGTTTTTTTTTTTTTTAATTTTGCTGATTTTTCAAATTTTTGGCTATTTTTTAATTTTCTAATTATAGAGTTTTCTTTAATTTAAATTTTTTTTCCAATTTTGTACTTTTTTTTTTAAATCAATTTTCTAGATTTTTTTTAAAATTTTGCAATAAATATAAATATAATCGTTTTTTCTAATTTTAATGTGTTTTTTAATTTCAGCGATTTTCCTTACTACTAAGAATTTCCTTATCATGTATTGATAACTTAGGGCACATGTTGTATGAATTTTGCAATATCTATATTATCATCCAACAAAGATTTTAGGCGATTTAATTTTATAGGGAGAGAGGTTCTATCCAAAAGAGTTGAAAAACTTTTAAAACTAACAAGCAAAATTAGGGTATATGGCAGTTTTTAATTGAGTATTAATTAAGTATTAAGTAAGTCCCAGTTCACACACGGCATTTTTACTTCCGCAAGTTTTCTTCAATTCTCCTTTGTACTTGCTTTTGTGTTCACACAGGAAAAGTTTGTTTCAGCAATTTTCGTTTTGGCATCTTCGTGTTGAAAATTGCGGATGACAAAACAAAACGGAATTGGAGTACAGGGCAAGTCTGTAAACTCCATCCATTCTCTTTTCCTCCCTCTGCTATAAACTCAAGACTTGCGCAAGTAAAATTGCCGTGTGTGAACCGGGACTAAACATTACAATTTTGGATGGTTGCCTGGTTGAATGGGTTGCCTTAAAAATGCTGATACCATCAGAAAGTTTATATACTATTCTTAAAGTGGGCTTGAATCCTGAGTGACATGTAATCGTAAGGTTTATTATTTTTGATTAAATTTCAATTTGTTTGTTGAATGTAACTTCTTCTATTTATATTACTATCTTTAATTTATTTATATATTTTGAGTCGTGAATTCCAAAGCTTAGAAATTGATATCAATAAGTGCTTATTTATCTCTTATAGTAACTACTATGCGTACCGGAATGTGGCCAAACCCATCGTAATCACTGGTCCTTTCATTCTAGTGTTAGCCTTGAATACCTTCAATAAAAAATTTATTACAATTTTTAATCAGAAACCCTTCACTTTCTCATTGAAAAAGAACATGTCAATGAAAATATGAAAATTGATATAATAATATAAGTTAGTACATGAAAACCTAAACCATTACCGTCAGCTGTAATGTCCCTTAAAAAACTTACACACCATATTAAATAAAAGTGGTTGTATGTAATTAATAAAGTAAAGAATTTCTCTGTGTATGCTTGATGATGACACACTTAATCAAACTTTAATGGAAATTCTGACAATTTAAATTAATATTTTTGTAACTTTATCAGCATTCTTGATTTCGGGTGAATATTCTACATGAATACCTTGGAAACTATAAAAATGTACGACAGAGCACGCAATTAAGTTGCCACAGGCATTCTAACAAGTCATCGCAAGGATTCAACATACAATAAGTAGGACAACCAAAAAAAAAAAAACTCACCTAAAAACAATGATTTAAGGGCTTAAGAAAAGCTAGAAAAACAGTAAAATGAGCTGTTTAGATATAAAAATGAGCTGTTTAATTTAAAAAATAAACAATTTAATTTAATTTTTTTGATTTATTTTATTAATTAATAATCATATAATTACAAATTATATACTATTACCCCTACTGAGCACTAGCTACTATGGCCTTCGGCGCGTTGTAGCGAAAACAGACCAGTGCCGCTGGTGGGAATCGAACCCACGACCCCCACACTGATAATCCAGCACGCTACCAACTAGCCTATCGGAGCGCACATTTAAATTTCATATATTTTAACTGTAAAATTTGTTCTTTGACAGTAAAACAAAGACACAATATAGAGATATTATTTTCTTAAGCTTCAGAGCTCAAATGGGTTTATGAAAATATTTTTAGATAAACCCTTAATATGAAATGGTAAAACTTAAACTTTCAATTACAAAATAAAAAGTTTTCATAATAAAGATTGCTAAAAAATAGCAAAAAACGTTTTGTTTAAGAAGAAAGAACCTAAAATAAGCTTAAATTTCAAAGATAAAAGAAAAAAAATTGCTAATTTTTACAAAATAAGCTAAAATAAGCAAATATCAAATATATATATTTTTTTATACAACAATAAAATTTCATAATTTCATGATCAGAACTTGTATTTAGTCTAAATGTTTCTATCCTTTCAAATAAAAACAAGCTCTGGCTTATTTTTGGTTGCCCTAGTTATACTTAATAAAAAGTATAGTAAGCTAAAAATTCAAATTCATAGATATAATATTTTTGGCTTTTGCTGTAACTTATGATGGGTTCTAAAGTAACAACCTCGCATCAAGAGTGTTTAACAGGGCGTCCCTTAAAATAGATTTATTACAAATTGTTAAAAATGGAAAAAAATAATTTTTTTAAAAAACTTTTACCCGTGTCCCTAAATGGCCCATTTGGGGGAAAAAAATGTATTAACATTAAAAAATCCCAAAATTCAAAATTTCGAAAAAAAAAATTTATTTTATTTATTCACAATATATACTTAAAATCATTCAGATATGTAATTCTAACTTAATCGGATATCATTAACTCACTTTAGTCTGAAATCCAAAATGACCCACAAATTTGATAAAAAAAATGGAAAAACGTTTTTTTTTAAATTCATTTTAAAGATTTTTAAAATGTCTAACTTGGAGATGTCGTTTGCTATTTTATAATAAATTAGGTGTTATAAAAGAAAAAAAAAAATAAATGGAAAAATTGTAATTCGAGTTTAGTGTTTGGAGCCAATTTTTATGAAAATTGCTAATTTTTTACAAAAGTTTGCACAATTTTAGAAAAAATATCAATTCAATTTTATTAGACACAAATTATTTTTAGTTGTACCTAGAAAATAGTTAATATTCAATATTACTTGATCCATATAGAGTTATTTTTTAAACTTTGGGCCGAAAAAGACCCACTAGGAAATTTACATACTCCTTTCATCATTTTCGGACAATATCACTTAAATTTTGTCAGACTATTATTATTATTATTATTTTCACTTTTAGTCAAAAAATCATTAACGCTTTAGAACACAGGAGACAAAAAAGACTTAATTTAAATAATGAATATAAGAAAAGAATATAAAGCCCTTAAATGAATCCAAAAAAAAAAATTCCCACTTGACAAAAATTAATATTTTCTGCACTCATAATAATATATAGGTAAAATACACGAAAATCGTTGTTCATTTTACGAAAGTTTTGGTTATTTTGACATTACGAAAAGATTTGTAGAATATACAAATCACATTTCATAAAGTTTTGTAAAACTTTTTTTTAAATAAAAATGTGGTGCATACCTTACGGGTTTATTTTAAAATTAAAAAAAAAAAAATGTAATGGTGCCACACCAGAATCGAACTCACGATTTCAGTGACGTCCAGCTGTGTTGAAGTAGACCCCTCTAGCATTTGCACCAAAGTAGCTGATGCAATACAACAAACTAAAAAGGAACTTAAGTCGAAAATATTATGAAATTTTTATGAAAACTAGAAAAATATGCTACAAATATTTAATAAAAAAGGTAAAATGGCAATTAAATATTTTTATTATGTTTATTGAACTAAATAAAATAATATAATTTTTTTTATAAATATATCAAATAATATATTAAAAAACAAAATAAAAAAATAATAAAATAATAATAATAAAAAACTTAAATAACAATTTCAAACTAATTGCATTTTATTATTAAATATTTTATCTTTTTAAATATTTGTTTTATTGAATTTCATACTAAACCCGGCAAATAAAGTGGAAGTAGTGTTTTCGGGTCCTCTTTAAGTTGTTTTAGGATCCTCTTTATTTAACAAAATATCCATTTATATCAAAACACAAAAATAGTAATAATAAAATAAAAAAATAAAACATAGAAATTTAAAAAACATTAATAAACAAAAAAAATATAAAAACTAAAAAAAAAAAAAAAAAAATTGTCCTGGCCAGGAGTTGAACTCGCAACCTTCTGATTGCAAATCCGACCTCTAACCACATCAACATCCATATGAAATATTTGTAACATTACAAATTTTTGTACAATGTACTAAAAAAAATATTACGAAATCATGTTTGTATTTTTTACGAATTTGTAAATTTGTAAATTTATATAATTTGTTTTATACAAAAGTTTTGTAATATAAACAAAATGTTTGTATATTCTACGAAAAAAAATTTACGAAAAATATATTTGTAGTTTTAAGCATGGATTATTATGAGTGTGTAACTTAATCTATATATATATATCGCTCATTTACTTCAATAACGTCATAACTCAAAAATTTTGATTTTGTAGAAAACGAGTTTAAAGTTTTCAATTTACTCCCACCTTGAAGAAAAAAAAAAAACAGGGACCGTAATCATTATGAGTTTTATAATAAAAATTACACAATAATGATTGTGTTATGAGTTTTAAGGGTTTTATTCAATGGCAATGATTATTTTTGAGTAATAATAATAAAATTCAGCCATGGCTATCATGCTGGTTTCAATCATGGTTTTAATGGTGCTGAATCGACAAATTTTGCATCCAAACATTGGATTGAATATGGAAAACGAGCGTCGATATGCCATTGTCGCAAGGATATGGTGAATATATCAATGCAAACTTTTGTATGAAGGTTTCAGCCGGAACGTTATGAAAATTGGTTGAAAGGTGTTGATTATGGTTGTCATTTTGTCTATTTCGACATATAGGCGTTTTAAATTTTATTTAGGTTATTTTTATAATTTAAGTGTTTTTTTCAATTTTTTTGTTTTTTTTTTCTATTTTGGCAATTTTTTCTGATTTTATCCTATTTAATAGTTTTTTTTTAATTTTGCGTTTTTCTGTTAGTGCTGACAATTGCTTTCCAATTTTGGTTTTTTTTTTTTTAATTTTGACAACTTTTTTAAATTTCGAGAATTTCGAGAATTTTGAGCATTTTTTTCAGTTTTTTGAATATAAGAAAAGAATATATAGCCCTTAAATGAATCCAAAAAAAATTCCCACTTGACAAAAATTAATATATTCTGTAACTTAATCTATATATATATCGCTCATTTACTTCAATAACGTCATAACTCAAAAATTTTGATTTTGTAGAAAACGAGTTTAAAGTTTTCAATTTACCATGAAGAAAAAAAAAACCAGGGACCGTAATCATTATGAGTTTTATAATAAAAATTACACAATAATGATTATGTTATGAGTTTTAAGGGTTTTATTCAATGGCAATGATTATTTTTGAGTAATATTAATAAAATTCAGCCATAATCATTAGTTTTGAGCAAAAAAAATAAAACTCAAAAATAATCATTTTTTTTGATTTTTATTTTTTTTCGCTCAAAATAAAACTCACTTTCAATTTATGACTTTTTTGTGAGGTTTTTTACCAACACAGATGCATATCCTCATAAAACAAATCCAGAGGAACCAACCAAGGCGAAAAAAATTATTAAAAATTATTTCATAAGTTTTTTCTAATCAATTTTATTTGTTTTTAATTATTTATTATTTAATTTTACAAAAAGTAATTTCGCCAACGACTCGTCTGATAGGTTGCATCTTTGATCCGTTAGCATTGTTTTTAATGCAGAAAAGTATCTTTCAACTCTCACTTGTGTGGCAGGAACAGAGTGCACCACTTTGGCCAGCTGGTACAGATAGGTTTATTGAATTTTTTTTCCTCCCAGTACTTCATAATATTTTTGTTTAGACAAACTGGCTTTGGGCAATAGTCGTCAATTTCAGAATATAATCTCTGTAACTCCTCAGTGTGCCAACCATCTTCTGTTTCCTGACCGAGTAAATAATAGTATTTTACTCGTACCCAATTTAAACAACAATCTATAAAAATATTCGTAAAATTCAAAATGATATGGAAACAATTTAGTATTAGTTTGCTTTCAATTTGAATTATAATATCTTATTTTTTTTTTTATTTGGGTATAGATTTACATACCAGCTTTACTATTCTTCATGCCCAGAATACATGCATATTAGGGCTAAAACCAAATTGTTGGCATAATACCACGAGTTGGGCAATGATGTTTTATTAACGAAAAACATTATCTTAGACTAATTTGCAGAAAAAACTTCACGCACCTAAATCATTTTCTAAATCAATTCCAAAAATTTTTTTCACATGTTATTTTATTTCATATCATAACAAGTTGTTTAACTTCATATACAATGGTTATATTATTAAGAAAAAACAACAACATTACAGAATCCTTCAAGTATTATTGAAGGATAAAAATTTTAAGTTTAAAGTACGTGTATATTTGCAAAATGGATATATATCCTGTTCAGTTTTTATTGCACGTTCTGTACAAATATTACTGATGGTGCGTGATATTGCCAATTGCTATGCCAATTATGATATTTTCAAAAAAATTTAAAAAGTTATATCACTAATGCATTTCTATGTACATGCGTATGTACACACATACGTATGTAAGTTCAAAAAGACTGTTAGTAACAAAATTAATATATATCAAAACAAATGCAATTAAAACAAATGATTCAAAACAAGCGCTTAGTAACAAAATTATTAAGTACAAATCATATTATGGGTATTCTTGTAGGTGTAAATATATATACATATGCATAAAAATATGTAAGTACATCACACATATAAAGTCGTAAATTGAAAGTGAGTTTTATTTTGAGCGAAAAAAATAAAAATCAAAAATAATGATTATTTTTGAGTTTATTTTTTTTGCTCAAAAATAATCATTATGGCTGAATTTTATTAATATTAAAACTTTAAAAATCAAAAATTTAAAAATCATGACGGATATGCAAAGATTGTCAAAAAATAATAATAATGGTGCAATAATTTTTTTTTATGTCTCTTCTAAGTGATTGATTTTTTGATTAAAAAAAAACGAGCAATAATCATTATTTACGGTCCCTGAAAAAAACGACATAATTTCTCTCAAGAGGTGAGTATACAATATATCAATACGAATTTTTTACGCAATATCATACACGATTCACTCAAAATCATGTTTTTTGAGTTGTGACGTTCTTGAAGTAAATGAGATTTATGCTAATGTTTTCACTTTTTGCCATCAAAGACCCACTAGAAAATTTACAGAATAATATGACTCAGATTTTTATTAAATTAGGATTTTTCTTTAAATTACCTGACGACAGCTGACGATAGCTTAAGCGCTCTGTCTAACGTGTAGTGCGAGTGCATGTGGCATTCGAAATCTATACCACGGTCAGTGATTGCACAGAAAATTTCATATAGACGCAATCGAACAAATAAAAACATAACAAATATTACATTATACAAAAAATTAAAAAAACAGGGTCACTGACGAAGGTTCAATACCAGAAACAGCGCAGTCTGATTCAGAAAAAATTGAAAATTTGCAATGTAGTTATGGTTTTTAGAAAATACACTCATTCTTCTCTATCACGCCTTTCACAACTTAAAAAAATATATTTTCGCATATTTATCAAATTTGTAGCTTATTTGGGATTCCAGGTAGAAGTGAGTAAATAATATTCGATGAAGTCAGAATTCTATATCTGAATAATTGTGAGTATATTCATTGAATAAATGATATAAAAAAATAATATTTTGAAACTTCGAATTTTGTTATTTATAATAATAATAAAATAAAAAAATCGATTTCTTCCATTTGGAACCATTTGTAACAAAACTGGGGGTGTAATGAACGAATATCGATAAATCGTCATTTTAAGGGACATAATAATGTTTAAATTCATTGTTTAGTGTATATACCCAGCGACAAAAGAGTGGAAAAAGATGTAGTAAAATCATCACATATACGGATTCAGATGTAGTGCAAATTGAGGTAAAACACGCATGATTTTAACATGGGGTTGTCATAGGATGGAGGTAATGCAAATTCCTTAAACTTCACTTTATTAAAAGTACTATGTGTAAGGCTATGAAAGATTGTATTTTTGGGTGTTCTTTTTCATAGAACTTAATTTGTTATTTTTAATTAGTGATTAAGGTCAAGTCACATCTTTTTTACTGAGTGATAATATGTATCTGTAGGAGTGCTTTAAATGTTATAATTAAAAAAAAAAAACTTTTAAACAGCTTTCAAGCTTTAAAAACAAAGCGAAAATATAGTTTTTCCTTCAACTGAAAAGAAAGAAAACTATTGTTAAGTCTGATAATTTGTAATCATTGTTTTTCAAATTTAAAGGTCAGAAAACACAAATTCAAAGCGACATCTAGATTAAAGAAAATAGTTGTTAAAAGACACTAACTCCGGATTCCATTCGAGTATGTCAAATACCAAATTGTAACATTCGTGACATTTCTACTAGTTAGGCTTGTATATGATGACATTATATGCTAAGTTTAGGAACTGATCTAAAAGACCAGCATTAGATTAGAAAAATCAGTAGTAGTAGCTACTTTGTGTGTAATGAAAATGTTGTTTATTTGGAACTACTTCGTATTATTTTTGCTGGGTAGTGTGTATTTTGCCTAGTTAGTGTGAACTCCCAACCCAAATAAGATTAATCTATTAGTTGTGTATTGCGAAAGGAGGTATTAGATTTCAAACATTCTTACATTATTTGACCGGGGTTTTTATTTTCTTTACTACTGCTTAAACGTCAAGGAAATTAAATTGATAAATGTGCTACTCGTGCTGACTTATAAGCAGGGTTCGGAACTGTAATACATGAGAAACGTTGCTAAAAATTGTAATGCATGGCTTTGAATTAATTAGTTTTTTTTTGCCATGTGCGCCAAAGCTAAAAATAATGTTTATTATAGCGACACATAAAATCTAATAATTTTTTTTTTGGTAGTGGTTGCTCCTGGGGTACATTCACCATCCGGCAGTCAAAGCAGTTTCGTTGGAAAATTTTCCAATGCGGTTAACATGTCAATGCCTAACGTTTGCCAAAGACAATAAATACAGCGAACCTACCAATAGCGGACAGTCCTACACCTCTTCTGAATGAATAATTTTGGTGCAAGAGAATTATAAAATCAAACATGTACTGTCTTTTCTAAACCAATGAAGACTCATAATTATAGCGTAATTACGTCCAAATCCCACCTAATAAGGGACACTTTTAAAGTAAATCCAATTGTGGATTGTGCCCCACGAGGTGAATCAGTTTAATCATTTAGCTTGCTCTAAAAAACATTAAAAATATTACATAAGGCATAGGAATAATTTGAGTTTTACGCCTTCAAATGAAAGCCAGAATGTGTAAATCTTAAAATAAAAAAATTATTTATCAAAGAAATGTATTGGTAAAGACAGCGCTTCAAACAAAAAAGTGGCCAATGGTCCCCATTCTACACTTCTAACTACGAAATAGTGCATATCGAAGTCCGATATTTGATTTACAGTTTTAGGGTGGAGGGGCATGACAAGAAGCTGTTTAAAAATTATATCGTATCGACAATATCTTTCTGATGAGTTAGGAAGTTGAAATTTGCACATATTTAAATAAAATTTAAATATATTCGATTTGTGAGCTGAATGGTGCAGAAATATAAATTGCTGGTAGCGTGCTGGCTTATCTGTGCGGGGGTCGTGGGTTCGATTCCCACCAGAGGCACTGGTCTGTTGTCGCTACAACGCTAGTGCTCGGTTAGGGTAATAGTATATAATTTGTAATTATATGATTATTAATTAATAAAAAAAAAAAAAATTGCTGATATTTTTACAATTATTTTTCCACAATTGAATATCTGTATAGCATAATTAGTCTTATTCTGCATGCATATTCCAAGATGGCAAATAAAAGCAGTTTTTTGAAAATTTCGACCTTTGCTAATGTTGTATATCCATAGCTACTGCTTTCTGTCTATTAATAGCCAGAACACAAAAATTGTACATAATAAAAGTACTAAGCAGGAGCAAAATTATATAAACTTGACGTTTTTTAAGTTTTCAACTGATGTGTTTTTTTATAAAAAAATTCCTTCTGATGGTCTCGAAAACTTTTAGTTATCATTCTGTGAGCGTAATGAAAATGTTGCCAAAAGAGGCAATATTTTCGTTACACACAAAGTAAATACTCCTACTGATTTTTCTAATCTAATGCTTTCCTTTTAGATCAGTTCCTAAACTTAGCATATAATGTCATCATATACAAGGCTAATAAGTAGAAATGTCACTAATGTTCGGTTACAATTCGGTATTTGACATACTCGAATGGAACCGGGAGTTTGTGTATTTTATCGAATATTCTTTAATCTAGATGTCGCATTGAATTAGTGTTTTCTGACTTTTAAATTTGAAAAACAATGAGTACAAAATATCAGACTTAACAATATTTTTCTTTTCAGTTGAACGAAAAACTATTATTTCGCTTTGTTTTTAAAGCTGGAAAGCTGTTAAAAGTTTTTTAATTATAACCTTTTAAGCACTCCTACAAATCCATATTATCACTCGGTAAATAAGATGTGACTTGGCATCACACCTTAACCAGTAATTAAAAATAACAAATTAAGTTCTATGAAAAAGAACACTTCAAAATACAATCTTTCATAACCTTACACATAGTTCTTTTAATAAAGTGAAGTTTGAGGAATTTGCATTACCTTCGTCTTATGACAACCCCATGTTAAAATCATGCGTGTTTCACCTCAATTTGCACTACATCTGAATCCGTATACTACATCTTTTTCCACTCTTTTTTCGCTGGGTTCATAAGACTTTTTCTGATGTTGTGTAAATCTGGAAAAAAATAGTGAAAACTTTTACTTTTAAAATGTTGTAAACTTATGCAGCTGAAGTATTTATATTCGACCTATAGTCTGAAGTGAAAGCCAACTACGAACTCCTGGCAGATGGTCGTGTTGTATGCGAAATGAGACATTATTCTCTACCTTTTTGAAACTCTCTGAATACCAATGAAGATTTGTTAATTGGCCATTAGGCGAAGGAGGGTGGCAATGCCGATTCTCAATATTACACACACAATATTTTTCCGTAAAGACTACTGAATATATACATCAAATGAACAGAAAATCAGTTAAAAACAGCAATACTTACTTTTCTTTTAAAACAACTGTATTTTTTAGTTTATTTTTAACTGTTGAAAAATTAATTAACAAAATCCATAAAAACAAGAGATTGTTTTCGTTTATTTCAATACTCAATATAATATAAACAACTTTTTGTTTTAAATAGAAAATTTTAACTGAATATTTTAACTACTACGGAAAGTCGGGTTATTTTTTTTGTTTATTGAATAACAGACAGAAAGTTAAAAAATATATTTCTTTGGTAACACTGTGTGTAATTTTTTAAGTCATGGCAAAATAACCATATACGGACACCACTACGTGATAAAAGACTAAAATAAAAGACCCTTGTCTCCCAATTTTTCCCAAAGTCATCTCCTCTTTTGTTTATGGGCCGCCAAAGATTTGGGGCCTCGGTATCATTTTCGCAAAAAAGTGATCATTTTCTCAGGCTCATATCTTGCAAACCGTTCAGAATTTCGATTTACTCTCTATGGCAAAGTTGTAGCTCTTGTCATAAAGAACATATAAGATTAAAAAAACTTCACCTTCCAGATCAAAATCGCAAAAAACTTAAAAAAATTCGATTTTTTTTTACCTTTTTTCCCGTGTTCAGGTCCATAGGTAGCAAACCGTTCAAAATTCAAGGAAACAATCAACTGCAAACCGTTCAAAATTCAAGGAAACAATCAACTACAAAAATTTACCAAAGATCTCAATAAACAAATTTCTAGAACATATAAACTTCCTAGAGATGATTCTTAACACTGTTTAGGTAGCGCGCAAAAGTGAAAAAATTTTTAATTTCATTTTTTTGCCTTTTTTCTCCTGTTCAGGTGCATAGGTAGCAAACCCAATTCCCAGGAAGTTTATATGTTCTAGAGATTTGTTTATTGAGATCTTAGGTAAATTTTTGTAGTTGATTGTTTTCTTGAATTTTGAACGGTTTGCTACCTATGGACCTGAACACGGGAAAAAAGGTAAAAAACATCGAATTTTTTTAAGTTTTTTGCGATTTTGATCTGGAAGGTGAAGTTTTTTTGATTTTATATGTTCGCAATTTTTGTTCTTTATGCCATAGAGAGTAAATCGAAATTCTGAACGGTTTGCAAGATATGAGCCTGAGAAAATGATCACTTTTTTGCGAAAATGATTCCGAGGCCCCAAATCTTTGGCTGCCCATAAACAAAAGAGGAGATGACTTTCGGAAAAATTGGAAGACACAGGGTCTTTTTTTTTAGTCTTTTATCACGTAGTGGTGTCCGTATATGGTTATTTTTTTTCGTGTTGCACTGTGTAATTTAACTGTATATTCCATTGAAACAACTTTACTGATTAAATTTTTAAATAACTGTTGATTTTTTATGAAAAAGTTCTTGTGAGTGTACAAATGTTTTAACAGTAAGTACAATTTTATTCTCTTAACAGTTTTAAAAAGAAGACATTATTATAATTGGATTGTAGAAAGTGGTCATAAAATTTATACTTTTGCTATACAATAACGCTCACAATATAAAAAGGTTAACGACCCAGAAAGATCATTGTGAAAATATCCAAAAATATGCAACCGCAAGTCGAATCTATTTTTCTCTAATTAAATATCAGTTTAAGGAAAAAGGTAAAAACTATGAATTGGTATAAAATGTTTTCTAGCGTTAAACAATATATCAGTGTTTTGTTCAAAAGTATGGTTTATATCGTTAGAAAACTCATGTGTTTACATTTTTGAATACTTACTGCTTATGTACAATAAACGATTGAAAACAGACAAAACCTAAAAGCATTAACTAAATCATCAAATTATATTTGCGTAAGACCTCTCAGGAATCCACCACGATACATTTAAGTGATAGGCCCTTAATTAAAAAGCAAGGTTATTGATTTTTTAAATTTGATAGCAGATAACTCAAAGTTTAAAGTGGGCAAGTCTAATTTCGTTAAAATTTATGCACGTTACCTATTTTAAGTTGGTGCCTGGCATGGGCAGGCTTTTCACTAAAGGGTGATTTTTTAAGAGCTTCTGGATTTGATTTAAAAAACAAACACCTACAATTTAGAGATATGTATGAAATCTATGTTTGAGTCGATAGAGCGATCTATATAATTCAATGTTTAAAGATGATTTTATTTAAATGTTGACTGCGGCAACGCCTCAAATGGTTCATACGTTGGGTCCAATTTTGGCATACTCTCTCCAACATATAGGCCGGTATCTTAGGAAGACATTCTTCAATGATGGCTTCCAGTACGTCAACCGTTGCGGCCTCGTCCCTTTAGACAGGAGCCTTAACATAGCCCCACAAAAAATAGTCTAAAGGCGCTAAATCTTGGCGGCCAATTGGACGGACCCAAACGTGAAATAAACTGTTCACCGAACTCGCTTCTCAATTGGCCCATTGTTTCACGTGCTGTGTGGCATGTAGCACCGTCTTGTTGAAACCACATGTCACCCAAGTCCAGCTCTTCCATTTTGGGCAAAAAATTTGTAATCATTGCACGGTAGCGCTCGCCATTTACAGTAACGTTCCTGCCTTTGTCGTCTTTGAAAAAGTACTGCTCAATGATGCCAACGGCCCATAATCCACACCAAACAGTGCATTTTTCGAGATGCATTGGCAATTCTTGCCAATGCATTCTGGCTGCTCTTGACACCAAATACGGCAATTTTGCTTGTTCACGTATCCATTCAACCAGAAATGAGCTTCTTCGCTTGAACACAATTTTCCGATAAAAAAGTGTATCTTCATCCAACTTTGCCAGCTACCATTCACCAAAAGTTAGCCGTTGTGGTAGGTCGTGTGGCTTCAATTCTTCTTAAGCAAAATTTGCCACGTAGTAGAGTAACAGAGGCCCAATTGCTGCGAACGGCGCCGAACCAATAATTCACGGTCATCAACAACACTGGCGGATACAGCTGCGATACTTTCCTCTGTCCGCACTCTACGTATGCGGGTTGGTGGGTTAATGTTCAATAATGTAAAATTGTTGCGAAATTAAGTCACAAGATTCCGAATAGCCGCCTCAGAAGGTCGCCCAAACTAACCATAAATTGGAAGAAGTGCATGATGCCCTTTTTACCCGCGCATAAATTTTGATAATAAAATTCAATAATCTGTTCATGGTTAAAGTATATAATAAACTGAACATGTTTAACAGTAACATGTTATACGAAAACACCTGAGCTGCCAAAAACAGTGTTGCCAAAAAAAAGTTGCTAAAAAATATAACTGTAGTATCTTATATTATAAAATTAAAAATTTTTTTCTGCAAAAAGGAAATTACCCGAAAAATTTCGACAAATAGAAAATAAACTACAGAACTGATTTAGAAAGAATGTTCAGAAGATATGTTGCGCATTAAATGATAGTTGTTTTTCAATTTGATTCACAAACGAAGCTCCATCCGAAATCTTAAGGTAGTCCAAATTACTCAAAAATAAAAAATGAAAAACTGCAACTCAAAAATGTTCTTAAAATTTTGCTAACTGGTGTAGTTAGCAAAACAATCTGTTAAATTTAGCCGCTTTTTTTCTGCATCGGTATATCAACATTTTATTTCTAATAGTATATTTATTAGTTAAAACTGCGGATATAAGTCGAACCCTGTCTATAGTTATTTTTATCTAACATTTTTTTCGCAGTGAATTTTGGTTTTCTCTTTTCTCCTTTAGTAATTTTCATTCAAATTCAGTTTGCATAATTTTTCAATAAAACATCTCATTTTCTTACAGTTGTTCTTAAATTTATCTTTGAATAATAGCTTATGGACAAATACAAGTAGGAGATTTAGCATAGAGCTAAAGAAAATCCTAATGCACGTACAGACACATTATGAATCTGTGCAGAGAAATGGCTACAAGCGTTTACGATTACGTTTTTTTTTTTCAAAAGAAGAAGCCCATGGCTTGCAAATATCATCGACATTAAATGAAGTGCGTAGTTAAAATTAAAAGTGTAGTACAATTTAAATTGAATTCATAATAGGCCAGCCACCATTTATCCTAATCCCCCCTTCCCGATCCACATTTAGATTTGTAAAGTAGCAACTCAAACTCCCACCTTTCACTGGCGGCAATTATGTTGAATGAAATTCCATTTGCTTTTGTTGCTTGTTATAAATTCTGTACTTTTTATTCATACTTTTTTTAAATCTAACTAAACAGACTGGAGTTGGATTTGTTAGCTTTAGTATTTGTATGTGTACTAGGGTTATAACTTTTGAAATATTTTAGCAATTATTAAATCTTACTTTTCCTAGCCTAATGAATGGAAGCGAAATTGTATTTTTTTGCGGTTTTCAAAAAAGTTTCCACATAAAATTTTCGACACAATTTGTTTTGCTTAATTAGGCTAAAAATTAATATTACGTAAAAGTTTTAAAGTCATTAAAGTCATCTGCAACAATGCCTATCGCTCTTAAATGACACAAACTTTTTCAAATTTGACGTGCTTCGCTGATTTTGATAATGAAGATTATATCGTTGTGTAAAAAGTTGTTTAAAGATTAAAGCGTTGTGTAAATGTTATTTGTGTACACAAATTTTGTTCCACTAACTCAACTGTAGAAGTGAAAAACTGAAATATTGTTTTTTGGGGAATGTACTTAATGCGGGAGGTTATTATTTTGAATGATCAGAAACGGGATTTTTTTATTAATAAATTGTTGCTATTAGATTGGACTAGAGTGGCACTATGCACCGCGACCAGAAGTTTTTTATTTTGTGCTACCAACGAATACACCCTATAGGTTCAGGCACCCTACGAAGCCAACTATCCTACCAGGTAATCAATTCCAAATGTCCGATGGCGTCACTATTCGAAAACCAAAATAACGCACCCTACTGTCGGAGAGCCTGGGACATTTTGCAAAGAACATGCTCTGAGGTCTCGGGTTCCAATTCACAAAACCTGCACGTATCCGTAGAGGATCGTCCCATCTTGTACAATTGATACCTAAGGCCACAGTGTCCCGTGAGGTAACCCGTCACGTTCCTTAGTTCTACCCTCGTCATAGACAAGAGTTTCCGCGACCTGTCCCCAGAGGGAGATATAAACAGCCTCGCCTGTCGCTGGCCAGGCGATCTGGCCCAATAGGCCCCAATTATTGCTAGAGATGCCAAGAATATTCGGTCACTATTCGGTATTCGGCTTATACTGAATGTTTTAGCTATTCGATGAATAATGAATGTTAATAATATATAATATAAATTCTTAAATAAAATGATTTTTTTAATTTAACAAATTTTCGCCGTTTGTTTTTTTTTTTGAAAATGTTAGGATTATACGAGGGCGGCTCAATAAGTCCGCGACTTTTCGAACTTCCCTCGTAGTTATATGAAATGCAACACTGCTCCCATCAAGTACCACCTGTTCATATACTACTGTCAAATTCTGACCAAGTTCCGTTATTTACTTTTGCGTTTAACAGCTGTTCAAAACATACAACCTCTTGGATTTGTTTAAAAATGGAAAAAAGTGAATTTCAAGTGCTCATTAAACATTATTTTTTGTGAAAAAAAAACCGTCAATCAAACCAAGGAAAAGCTTTATAAATACTATGGGGACTCTGCACAATCGATTTCAATGGTAAAAAAGTTGTTTACTGACTTTCGTAGTGGTCGAATATGTCGAAAAAATCCACGCGTGAGATTGTTGATGCCATAGGCATTTCATATGGCAGTGTGGTTTCGATTTTAAATGATCAGTTGGCTTAAAGAAAGCTGTCTTCAAGCTGGGTGCCGCGTTTGCTCTCAATTGACCATAAACGTATTCGTGTGACAACTTTAAAGGATTGTTTGGAGTTGTTTAACAGCAATTTCGAATGCGTTTTTGCGGAGTTTTGTAGCTGTAGATGAAACATGGATCCATAACAACACTACGGAGACCAATCAGCAGTCTAAACAATGGGTTTCTCCTGGAGAACCGGCTCCGAAGAAGGCCGAGGTAAGTTTGTCGGCCAATAAGCTGATGACAGCAGTTTTTCAGGGATGCACGCGGGATAATCCACAGCGATTATTTTCAAAAGGGAAAAAACAATAAACGGAGAATATTATGCCAACTTATTGGACCGATTTAACGAGGATTAAAAAAAAACGACCCCATATGGCCAAAAAAAAGTTATTTTTTCATCAAGATTATGCACGGGTGCACACGTGTGCAGTCTCAATGGCAAAATTCCATGAATTGCGCTACGAATTGGTACCTCATCCGCCATACTCTCTGGATTTAGCCCCCAGTGACTATTTCCTATTTCCAAACCTTAAGAAATGGCTCGGTGAAATTATTGATCAAACAAATGCCTATTTTATGGTCCTCGAAAAATCCTATTTTATGGAGGGGATACAAAAATTGGAGAAACGTTGGACTAAGTGTTTTGAGCTAAAAGGAGATTATGTTGAAAAATAATTTTTTTTTGCAAAAAAAAACTGTGTTTCATTCAAAAAGTCACTGACTTATTGATCCGCCCTCGCATAATAAGTTCTTCCTTTTAACGACAATGACGCATCATAGTCGATAATAGTTTTTTTTTTTTAGCCAAAGTGCAATATTTTTTTTTAATTATCACAAAATTTCGGATTTTACACGTGTTCAGTTTGAACCAATTACCGAATATTCGGAATTCGGTAAGTTGCCGAATACACCATTCGTGACATCTCCAATTATTGCGCATCACGTTGTGCTATATTAAACATTTGCAAAAAGAAAAAAGTTATAGCCCTAGTGTACACACACACACCCACACACATAAACAAACTCACGCTATAACACTTCCGTAATTCAGTATGAATATAAAAATATAAAAAATGGCTTTAAAATTCTAAATCAAACCACTTAAGCCTGCAGCAAATATTGCAGTTAACGGTAGTGAAAGCGAGACTGAGAGTGTTTATAAATCAATGTGCGGCATGAATGAGAGAATACACGCGGGACATTAATAATTTATATTATTTAAATGCTTTCTCCATATTTTTTCCCCTTCTGATCTGTTCCATTTTTGCAAAAACAATCATTTGGTGGCTCCTTTTTTTTTGCTGTTTGTTGTTGGTTTACTTTGCATTTAAATGACAAGGATTTCTATGTTGTTTTGGTCTGTGTGAATGTAGTGGATTATACACTGCATTGCAAAACTATAATTACACAGTAATTTCACTAAATTTCGTAAGTTAAAAAATGTAAAACCAAAGGAAAATTATTAATTTTATTAGTTTTTTGTTTTTATATACATCGATATTATTTTTATGTTATTTTCAATTTATAACGAGCTTTCAACCTACGTATATTTACAAAAATAAGGCAAATCAAACATATTAGCTAGGTTGATACTTGTATTTCGATCTGGCTAAAGATCTCATCAGAACCCGAAATTTTAGAAAAGCTAGAGCCTCCATAAAGGGCAGAACTTTAACAAAAAACCTATTAATCATAAATTTTGCTCCAGTCTTTTCTTCTTAGTAATCAAGCACGTGGTTAGGTTCTTTTCCTAACAAACATCATGACGTTACTAAACTTTGAAGACCGAAAATGTTCTATTTATATAAAAAAATTTTAGTTTTTATTCTGGCTCAAGTAATATTTTTTACAGTTTTATTAGTTTTTTGTTTTTATATACATCGAGATTATTTTTATGTTATTTTCAATTATCAATTATTAATATTTAACAAAAAACAATTCATTTAATTTTTATTTCACTATTTAAAAAGGAATAACAAAAGCGCTTCACAACTTAAATTGTGTGTATTAACTTTATATATCAAAATGTATATAAATTTAAGAAAAATAGTTTAAAGCAACAGTTTTAATAATGCGTGAAAGTTCTTTCGTTATAGATCTTCAGATATTAATAACTGCTTCTTTTAGATGACAAATGCTTTCATATTGAGAGTTTTCTGCACAAACTCGACGGGTTTATACTCCCCAAATATTCTCAATATATATACATATATATATATTTTTTTTGAGAATAGCCATTCAATCGTCTGACCACTTACATATACTGAGGCATTTTCTTGTTGGTTAATGAATTCTTTTTCGTTGCCGTTTTTAATAAATGGCAATAATTTCAGTTCTTATACTGTAATGCACTGAGAAGAATTCATGCTGGTGCTTGGAAACCCAAACTGCCTCCGAAATTTATTTTTGAAAAATATAGAGGTTCCATACGTAGGTCTCCCCAATAGTTGTTTAAACCACCTGGACCATCAAGATTGAACTTTTTTCATCAGAAAAAATCACATTTCAAAGAAATTCATATTTTAACATTCCTACCAGCAACAGCGATTATTAACTTACCTTTCTATAGTTGGTTTGTAAACTCCTTTTAGCGAATTCAAACCGAACAGTTTTGTGGCGGGTTAATAAACTTGGCCCAGACATCAGCTCTTGGCCTACTTTTTGTTGATTTGTACACATTTGCCTTACATTCATCGATTAGAGTGATATAGACTCTTCATTGAGTTTCTGGAACAGTTGATTATTTTGTGATTTTTTTATACCGGTCCCGATCAGAAAGCTTTTTTCGGACAGCCTTTTTTATTTTAACCATAAGCACAGGGATTATTTTAATAATTTGTGACAAACACATGTGAAAATTGCATAAAAAATAAAGAGAAATGTTCAGTTTTTCTTTATTTGCGATTCTTCTTTGTTTATTGTTATATGTAATTATAGTTATGAAACATTAACAACATAATATTACACAATTTTTCTCTTAAATCAATTAAGTGATCTCTTAAATTTAACACAATACGAGTTCAGTTATCACACTATAGGTTATAGGTTTTAAATTTAAGTTATAGGTTATAGGTTTTAAAATTAAGTTTGTAATATTAGAAAAAATCATTTGGAATTATAGTTATGCAACGCAGTGTATTTAAGAGCGTCTGTATTTACATCTGGTGTATGCTTTTGATTTTGGTTTCTATATATTTCATTCATATACTGTTTGTATTTTAAATGAGAAAATCTCATGCGGCTTTATTGTGTGCAATTTCGGATTTAAAATATGTGCCATGTACTATGGGCCAGTATACTAGATTAAGTCGTGGCCACTAATTTAACACCACCGTTTTTATTACAAAGAAAATCTTTAAATTTATTTGTTATTGAACAAAACTTAAATTTTTTGACAATATTTAATGTGGTGCCAGAGTAATATTGCTACTGGAAGACTTTGGTGCAATCTTTTAAACACTGCTTAAAAAAATATATAGGCGCTGGCCACTAATTTAACACACTTTAATTAATGCTTATATATGACCAGAATTTAGCAATTTTTTCATTCTTTTGGAGTTAGTTTGAATGTAATTCTGTTTTTTGATTTTCATGCGCCTTTAGATACAAACTTTAACAAAAAAATCAGACAGTTTATATTATTTGAAGACACTAGTTTCTTTCACTGTGCTTTAAACAAATTATAAAAATGCAAAATTTTTTTCTTAAATCAGCTATTTACATTTACGATTTCAGATACTACAATACCAATTTTTTTACTTTTGTTAACTTTTTTATAGTCGTAACTTGCACCGTGGAATGCACTATGGCTCAAAGGGACACTTTTTCTGTGCAAAATTAATAACAACTACAGAATCATGGTCATTAAACCAAAAACTGTAAGAAACTTATAAGTTAGAAACTTATAAAAAGCTTAATTAACTTATTTTCAACTTAATTTGATTTTTTATGTTAAAATTTTATTAATGGTTAATTTTGTCATACTATTTACTTATATTTTTGTTAAACAATTAAATAAGTAGCATAATTGTTTTTGTTTTTTCTTTGTGATCTTTTGTAATTTAGTTTTTAAGTTATTATTTAATTAATTACATTAAAATCTTTCCTTTTTTTCCAAATACTCAGTTCTGTACTGCAATATAAGACTTTTAGTCTTGTGTATGGATACACCAAAATAAAATAAATAAATAAATAAAAATAAATAAGTTTGAATATAATAAAAAAATAGAATTTAACCCTTTAACGAGAAAATGTTAAAATAAACCCTTTGCAAATTCCCCGCAAAAAAAGGGTTATAATGCAAATATACTACATTTTATTTTTCAATTTCTTTTTATTATGCACTCAAAAAAAAATAAGTTTGTAGAAAAGTTAGTAAACCATCTCGTAAATCAGGTGTACTATTTTTCAGCAAACTTTTTTGCTAAAATTATGTTTTAAACTAAAATTTTAGTTATACTTATTCAGCACTTAACTGTTTTGAACTAATGTTTTACTAATATTTTACTAATGTTTTACTAATTTAAGTTTGCTAAAAAAATTGTACTGATTAGCACATCATTAGTGTAAACGACAAGCAGATTGAAAGATATACGCAGACTGAATTAGATGTCGCGGCATGTCACGATGAAGTAGTGACGAAGAAAATTATACTAAAAAGTATAACTCTAGTAAGACATATAACAAAAATCAACCATGAAAGATTTTTGTATCAGTTTTTCATTAATAAAACAAAATTGTGGATTAAAACAACTTAAATTTGCATCGGCACCGGCTTGTGAAAGTAATTGTCTATTAATTAAATAAAAGACAAAGTAAAATAATTAAATTTAAAAAATAATAAATGTATATTTGTAAACTAAATGATATTAATAATCTAGCGTGGTCAAATTGCAAACAAATATACAGCAGGTAGCCAGACTAAAGCGAAAGACAAAGACTTATTGCAAAAAAGTGTATAATTCTCTGCGGTATTTGCTTTCATTTAAAAGATAGCATCATTTAGAAAACCATTGATGCAAGTAGTTGAAAGATAATTTTGTTTATGTTATACGAGTATATAATTATTTTTATTGTTTTTACATATTACATTAATTCATGTCGTCAATTTGGGAGAATAAAAATTTTTATATTTTGTAACGTATTGTAAATTATTTTAAAAATAATCACAAAAATATGTTTTATGATTTTCAGCAAAATAAATTAACTAAAGTAAAAATTTTCTACAAATTTTTTGAGGTTTTTTTTCTGAATACTAATATTCAGAAAAATGTTATTAAAGTTTAGCAAGGGTTTTTAATTTCTAATCCACTAAGTTTTAGCAAAACTTTTGCTGAATCTACTAATTTTGTTGATAAAAATCAGCTCGCTGATTTTCAGCAAAAGATTTTGCTGACATTAGCAATTTTTTTTGCAAGCACCCTCCTGACTAAAATTTTGCTGACTCAGCAAAATTTTTTGCTGACTTTACTAACTTTTTTTTGAGTGTACTAAAGCATTTAATAGTTACTTATATCTAATTCATTTTCTAAATTTAAATCAAATAGGGCCTCTGCATTTTCATCAATTTCTTCACTCTCATCAATTTCATCATCTTGGTTGCTATGGTGAAATTCTTCTATGGGTTCGATGTAACATAATAGTTCAATTACATCAGGATCAAGTGTGGAACGTTTCCGCTTTTGTAAGCGTCTATTTAAAAATGTTGTGGAAATAAATGGATCTAAAGTATCGACAGCCCTATTGAATACGTCAAACATGTTATTGAAGCGGTTGTTTCTGCGGACGTGATGTAATATATCGGCTTTGTATATTTTATGTCACGATTCAGCAGCGTCTTCTCCAAAAAACCAATTTTAAGTGCAGTATTTTCCATTATGTGTTTTGAGTGAATGAGGACTTTATGGACCGTAGCAGTCATTGACAACCAGGGATATAGATTCAGGTTTTTGATGGACTTCACTACACAATTTTTTTTTTAAAGGCCTTGTACGTCATGCTAGAGATCCTTTAAGAAGCACCGCTAAGTCTGTATTTCCTTGTTTTCGAGCTGACGTTGCTGCCGCACGAACTAATAACTCAGTTTCATTATTTGTTCCGCTTGAAAGGTATGCTGCTGCTTTCATCTTTCCATACTCAGACTTTTCGCAAAATGCAAGTTGAGGACGTCCAAGACCAGAAAAGTCCACTTTGCCTGATTTATTTTTATTTTCGAAGCTTATTTCAGCGTTGAGCCTAGTGACATACTCACTTCGAACTTTTCAGACTTTTTGTCCTTCCCAATAATTTTGCCATATTTCGCCCACATTTCTGATAAGTTTTTACAGAAAAGGAGCACTTTTTTCCGTAATACATTTGGTGCAGTCATCGGAAATTTCATCTTTACCAATTTTATCGACTATAAAATCCATACGTATATTCTTTTCTTGCCTTGAATTTTCGTTAGGATAAATTTCAAACAACTCCGTCTTTTTTAAAACGCAATAACCTAAAAAATATGGTATTATTCGAAAACGGCTAAAATTGGCTATTGAATGTAAATGGAAATTGCTTTATAACATTTCAATATATTCATTTGTGATTGCATTCGATCCGCCGATCTTCGCCAAAATTGTAAAAGCTTCCATTTTGAAAACAATCGCTGCACTTTTAAGGTTATGTTAGAAAATGGCTTTATTTCAAACAAGTCAAACAAATTTATCACCGTTTTTAACAAAACACATTAATACTTACTTAGTTTATTGTTCTCCATTTTCACTTTCTTCTTTATAACTCGCGAAATTGTTTAAACAAGAAATTGAATCTTTGAAAAAAAGTGAAAGTAAAAGTGAACGTAAGAAAGATTATCCGAGAGCGTTGCAAATTATTTTTTTTTTCATGAAATTATGACTAAAAATGGTTAAATAAAAGTTCTTACAAAGATTTAAAAAAAATATCGTTTTCTCATTCGAATAGTATTTTGTTAGATAAATTCTGAATAATTAATTTTTTGTTTTAGGTCTATGTTGTGATGGGTAAAATTCCAACGGATTTTCTGTATTGTTTTTTTGGCGAAAATTATTGTCAAGGAAATATTTAACAAATTTTTTTTATAAATACTAAAAAATAGGCATAAAAAACCTTTAAAAAAACTGTTTCTCTTAAAACCAGTTGGCATATAAAATTTAACAGATGTTAAGTACCATGGTACTTTTTGGTCTTTATGTTCGTTGCTTAAACATGGGATAAAGTAAACGTAAAAGGTTATTCATGTCATAGAAGAAAAAAAATCTTAAATATTTTGCCTAAAAATGTCGAAATCCCTCTTATATTTGAATAGTACTGAAAAATCCCTGGATCTTAATTTATAAACACCCCTGGGCCGAGATTTCAAAAAGCCTCACAAATTTTCAATAGAGTTTACCGCTTTAAGCAATATATTCTATCCAAACGAAATATTGTATCCAAGAAAACAAATGGCTCAATTTGGCGTATTTTTTCTAGTGGTCAAAAAATGTTTTAGGCCCATGGTTGGTTGGTTGGTTGGTTTAAGTGGCAGCTCACGCTACTCGTGAGCATCAAGTAGAGTCAAAAAGCGACTCCGTTTTGAAGAGACCACACTACCCGTAAGGAACTGGTATCCGGAGTACTAGACCCACCCCGTTCGGTTAAGATAACGGATGAGATCACCGAATCCCACACGTGATATTACCGAGAGGTCGTCCAGTATATGGTCACCCAAGATCCGGAGTCGAATATTCTGCAGCGCCGGACAATCGCAGAGAAGATGCTCCACAGTCTCCTCCTCGCCCGGTATGCCGCAGCTGCGACAATGCGAACCGCGTACAATCCCAAGTCTAATGCCATGCCTACCAATCAGCCAGTGACCGGTCAGAACAGCCGTCAGCCTCGAGACATCCCTCCTGCTCCTGCTCAGGAGAGAGTTTGTACGCGCTAGGTCGTAGTTGGGCCACGTAAGTCTCGCGGTCCTACAGGTATCCAAATTATGCCACCTGTCCCCCGCCCTGCGAAAGTAGTGCCGGAAAATTTCCCCCTTAACAGTCCCCAGCGGTGCAGCGACTGACACCGATGTGGAGACGTTTAAGGCAGATCCTGCCCTTGCCAATTCGTCTGCCCTTTCATTACCGTAGAGGTCTCTGTGGCCGGGGACCCAAACTATAGTAACTTGGGATAGACAGCTTAGAATGGACAGTTACTCCCTGCACTGACCAACGAGAGCAGAGGATGTGACGTACGAGCTCAGGGACATTAAAGCCGCTTGGCTATCGGCGAAGATGCCCACTGTCCCTCGAGCCCACCTTTCAGACAGGAGTCTGCAGGCTTCCCTGATAGCCAGAATTTCCGCCTGGAAAACAGTAGCATGATCAGGTAGCCTGAAAGAACATCGCAAGTTACACTCACCCGAGAAGACCCCGGAGCCTACACTACAACTCATCTTTGAGCCGTCGGTATATACCCTGATGTCAAAAGTTGGATCCCCCATATCCCATCCCGCCTGGAGGGAAAGCTAACCCGAAAAGGTCGGCAGAAATCCAATCTAGGAGTAACATAGTCGGACTCAAATCCCACACTAAAACACTAGGCCCATAGTGTGATATTTGTTCTTTCCCAGTACGTGTATTAATATTTGAATATTCACATTTTATGTTGTATTTTTCTCTTTTAGCAACCATCATAAGACTATGATTACAAAACGTAATAATTTATTTAACAAATAGCTGTATTTTATTTAATCTAATTCTGTGAAGGACTACAATGAGAGCAGGAAATTAAATGTAATTCTAGACGAGTATTTTCCTCCAACAAAAAAAAAAAAAAAAAAAAAAACAATACAATACAAAGTTAGAAAATAATGTATATTAAGTATAATATAAAATTTTGAAGATTAAAAATTATAGATTCGGAGTTTGTCCTGGGTCTGGCAAAATCTATATAAATAAATACTTTTTAGGAAATAGATAATATAGGAAATAAAGATGTTTCAAAACTTTATAATTTGAATACTACCCAGCAAAACCACACATTACCAAATCATGGTATAAAAAATTGTTTTACAGATATTTTTTTCAATTAAATAAATAACAAGTTCGATATAATTTTTATTAAAAATAAAAATTATGTTTTTTCGACCTTTAATTGTGCAATGAAAATGAATATTATTCAAGTTCGAGGAGATACTCTATATTTCTTTATTAGGATATTGTCCTAACAAATAATCTATAAAGTTTTTGTTTTCAAATTTAATAATTGACCCTTTCAGGAATGTGTTGATAGATCTATTTCGGGAATTTTCTAGGTTCCCATAGCTTTTATTTTTTTTATTAAATAAATAACATCGCCATGCTGTTATTCGAACCTGGGGTCTCTGGTATTTAACAATTAGTTAGGCGAGAACTCTATTAACTGAGCTATCGATACATATAATATTTTATTGTTTAAAATGTAAAAGAGTTGTTGTGCTTCGAGTTTTCGTTCGTGATATCAACCCAGCAAAAAATTTTCAAAAAGGTAAGCGGGTTTGTAATCAAGCATTTTGGGCAGAACGCATTCCATACTAGATTACCTACTCGATTCTTTTAACAGGGGCGTGAGACTAAAATAATTGATTCTTTAGAATTGATTATTTTTTTTACCGAAGAACCATTTACTTTATATTTTTAAGAACTACACACATTTTTTAATAAAGAAATAGTTCCATTGTAAAACTACGAAGTACTTACACATAAAAAATAAATAAATAAATAGTTCCCTAGAAAAAATAAGAAGTACTTAAATTAAAAAAAAAAAGAAGTAGTTCAATAAGTAAATTCAACTTTTACTCACACGTGATTCTCCTAGGTTACTCAAATATAACGATCAAAACTCATACGGAAATAAAGTCCTAAAAAGTGAAACATCGAATTGTTATGATAACATGGCATTGTCATAATTTTGGAGCTATAATCCACGAAAATATAAATTTTTCAAAAAAAAAGAACAATTCAAAATTGAAAAACAAAAATATAACTCACGCACAATCACCCTCGAAATTTTTTTTTACACTCACTCACGATAACGTCAGAAATTTCAACGTCCACTCACAATTTTCTGCTCACGTGCGCTTCCCTAATTTATACCTAATCAGAGTTTAACAAAATTTAGGCAACATGCAATTTCTGTTTTTAGTACTATTTTCCTGCAAATAAAAATTTGTTTGAAAAAATATATGAGATAAATTCTTTAAAATTGTATAACTTCTTTTTTCAAAATTAGGAACTACTTCCAATAACGTCCTTTTATTAAGAAAAAGTATATGATTACTTCTTGAGTACAAAAAGTTATACATATAAGTTAATAACATTGTTATTTTCTTTTAAGTAAATAATCACTTTGTTATTGAGTTCATGCTTTCTGGTTTAAATTTAAAGAATTGATTACAATACTACTTGCTTTTTTGACTCTATCCTTGGAATGAGTTTGGTATTGTAGTTACTAAATTTGGCAATGAGATATGTAAGCAAGTGCGGGCATCACCTTCTTTTTGGAATGTGTAATTTTTTCCTGCGAAATATATGCTTACAAAAAATCACAAAGTAATGTGTATATAAATAGATTTTCAAAAATATATATTAATAATTACTTTACGTTTATAATTCATGCATTATGTAATTGATGATCGGTAAGTCATTATTTTATGTTTTGAAGTAATGTACAATGTAATAAGGTATCATTACAAGGCAATCCATGAGTGTTCAAATATCGGTAACTCAGTACTTCTTGTTCGAAAATAATGATACAGGTAAGGAGTACACATTACAAGATAATGCATTACTTTATCGCACCCATTACCAAAGTTTTGCTGGGTATTTAAAGAAAGTATTCAATTTCTATACTGTCTGGTAGAAAACAAAAAACAAACTGTTTTAATTATTATTCCCGAACTAATTGGACATTAAACATATTTGAAAACATATTTATAAAAATTGTTCCTCTATGGGAATGAGACAAATTTATTTTTCCTAAAATTTTATAAATCAATTTGAGTTTCATTTATCATTTTGTATTCATGGTTGGACATCAAGTTCTATATACAATTCTAATGCCTTTTGTTTACGCGTTGTTTATGGTAATAGATCTTAAACGCAACCATTAAATATTTAAAATTGAATTAATGTTTCAAATTTTCTCAAGATGCTGGCTCACAGAAAAAATTGTTTTATAAAACCACAAAGAAACAGTCTATACCAATTTAAAGTTAAGTAAAATATTTAAGATTAACTATATTTAAAAAATGTCTATAGAAATGAACAAAAATTTACCAAAAATTACTGCTTTCCATAATCAAATCAACTCAAATATCTTTAGACATTTGAATTATAAGGGTCCAAAACAATTTGAAAGTTTGACTTTGCGATTTCCACAATATTGCCCATATTCTTTAATATCTAAGCATTCTATGTGATAAGTTTCAACTAAATAAAAAGTTCACTTTCAATGCCAGTAATTTGAAGCAATAGATACCTGTGCTTAGATACCTATCGTGAAAACGAACAAACTAGGGAAGGTTCCTAAGCACCTTTAGGTATATATTGCTTGAAATTATGGGTATTATTAGTCATTTGTGTCAAGAACAAATTGTCAAAAACTTAGGGTTAACTTAAATTGCCTAACAGAGCAAAAACTGATGCTCTTCTAATTTGGCATTTTCATCAATGATTTAATCATTGGCGTTTCATAGGAAGGAAGCATTCCAAATATGATTATGTGGAAGTGCTAAGCAACTTTTTTTGTAAGTTATTTAGGCATAAAATATTCCCAGAACGTTGTTTGCAGCATTATATGAATGATTTTCTCATATGGCATGGCAATGTTAAATTCATTGATGAAAATGCTTAATTAGAATCACCTTTTTCCTACGCGATTTACTTTAATAAAATTTTGCAATCAAGTCTAAATGTATGTGCAGTAAAGACCCTATGGGGAATGAGGAGTCAATTGACCTAAAAGTGACTGCTTAAAGAAGGACTTATCACAGGTCTGGTATAATTTAATACTGAAGTGGGTTAAGCAGTGTCAACTGTCCTAAAATTACCAATCCTGTGACTGGTAAAGGGAGGACATACCACTTAACCAGAATGCTTATTAACAAAAAAAAAAAGCCAGTTGCCCGAATTTTACCCATTGAAAGCTGTTTAGTGTTCGTTTATTTTTGTGCTCATCTTTATGCCCATCTTTGGGTAGTCCTGTGGCATGCCACTATGTGGTTTAAAGCAGGACAAATGACCCCCTCCTATGACAAGCATATGTTAAAGTTGCCAGTTGTTTACATAGGGTAGGGTTTAGCAGAGGCCCGAAGGGACCGATCCTGTGGCACACGCAGGACCGGTCCCATTCCCCATAGGGGAAATATAAAATAAAAACTTAAATATATTTAATGGCTATTATGTTATTCGCGTTTTTTTTTTTTTTTTTAATTATATGTAGAAATAAAGTGGGGAAATTTAAAAATTTGAAATCTTAATATTATTAACACAAAAAACAATAGAAACAAATTTGATAGCACAAATTAAGGACATTAATCTACAGTTGTTTCCCAAACACGCTTTTAAGGATTCGTTCCGCAATGTGGAGAATTTTCCTTTCTTCACTGTTAAACTCAATGTTACGTTTCGGACACTTCTTATTTAAGTTTTTTAGAACAGTTTAATTTTAAAAACAACATATTTTTGTTAATATGTGGAAAATTAAAACGTTTAATTAATAATTCAGCATAATTTCAATAAAACTGTTGCATTATTTGTGTTTCAGGACACCAAGGACATTGACTGACATTTTGATGAATTTTTCCAGTATATGACATGTAAGTAAGAATATTTAATATTCATTATTTTCTTTAATATTCATCGGAGCATCACAATTTAAATTGCATTGCGTTCCTTTTCCAGCGTCAGAAAGAGTTGCAATTTTAAAGCAATTTATTTTTAAAATGGATTTTTCAAAAATGTGGACACATTCGATTTAAAAAAAGAACACACATTTGCAAAAAAGGGAATTTTTATCAAAAAGTTGCATATTTACTTTTTTGGATTTTTTTTTTGTAAAAAAGGTTGTTACATAGAAAAAGTTATTAGTGTTTTTGATTTTCAAATTATTAATATTAAATTTAAAGGGCCATTTAAGCGTCTCTGTTTTAAAAACTATTTATTTAATTTTTATGATTTTTTCTGTACCTGAAAGATAAAAGTATCTACTTAAATAAAGTCTAATTTGTAACTCTTTTAAGAACACGGTTTCTATGGAAGTTTTTAAAAGAGAGATATTTAAACGGTGCATTAGCACTATATTAATTTTGAAAAAAAATAACAAATTATTATTTTTTCTATGTTTTTTTTTTTTTAATACTGTATTTTCAAAATATGCATATTTTTTTCAAATCGAGATTGGCTAAATTTTTGAAAAGTTCTGTTTAAAAAGAAATTGCATAAAAAATGCATTTGTTTATGACGCTAAAAATGCATGCTGCAATAAAAAAACAAGACAGCGTACCAATCCAATGCAATTTAAATGGAAATGATCCGATGAATATTAAAGAAAATACGAATATTCAAAATTTCCCAGTTTTTGCATATTTCTCATTTTCAAAAAAAAAAAAAAAAAAAAAAATACTAAATCGCTCATACATTAGAAAAACTATCGAAATTTAAAAAACTAAAAACGACAATCGTTAAGTTGCTCTATAAAGTTTCTGAGTGCAAAATTTAATTGAAATCGGAAAACCCAAGGTCAAAAAACTTAATTTTTTTTGCCGGTTTTCGGTGGAATTACCGATCAAAAGATCGAAATATTACAAATATGACCTCATGTTTGGACTATAACTCCCTTGTTCCAATAGTCTTAAAAAAATTATCTGCTTATATAGCCTGCACATTTTGCTTTGTTATACACCCCATTGTGGCTTCTCATATTCGGGCACTAGGAAGATATAAGCAATTTTCTACTGCAATATCTGAACACTTGTGTAAAAACTCTAACAATTTAATGTAAGCACATAATTTATAAAAGCTGAATTTAATGCTGTTTATTTAAAAGTGATTATTTTCATTTTAAATATAGAGTCATTCCAGAAGAAAAATATGACTTGTTCAAATTAACCCATTTCGATTTGCATGAATCTTCTAAGTACACCCAAATAAAAAAGTTAGTAAAGTCAGCAAAAAACTTATTTTTGTGATTATTTTTAAAATAATTTACAATACGTTACAAAGTATAAAAATGTTCATACTCCCAAATTCACGATATGAATTAATGAAATATCTAAAAACAATAGAAATAATTATATATAATATAAACGAAATTATCTTTGAACTACTTACATCAATTATTGTCTAAATGATGCTATCCTTTAAAGGAACGCAAATGGCGCAGAGTATTATAGAGACTAAACGAAAAAATAACAAATATAACACCTACAACTCTTTTTTTACAATAAGAAAAAGGAAACAGAAAAATCTACCTAAGATGTATGTCTTTGTCTTTCGCCTTAGTCTGTCTACCTATTGCATATTTGTTTGCAATTTGACCACACAAGATTATTATTATATATAAACATTTAGATTACAAATACACATTTAATCTTTATTAAATTTAAATATTTTATTTTGTCTTTTATTTAATTAATAGACAATTACACAAGCCGGTGACGACGCAAAATTTAAGTTGTTTTCATTCACAATTTTGTTTTATGTATAAAACCAGATACAAAAATTGTCCATGGTTGATTTTTTTATATTATGTCTTACTAGAGTTGTACTTTTTGGTATAATTTTCCTCGTCACTGCTACATCGTGACGTGCCGCGACATCTAATTCATTCTGAGTATATCTTTCAGTCTGGTTGCCGTTCACACTATTGATGTGCTAATCAACACATTTTTGTAGCAAAATAAATTAGTAGAACATTAGTAAAATATTAGTAAAATATTAGTTCAAAACAGTTAAGCGCTGAATAAGTATAACTAAAATTTTAGTTTAAAACATAACTTTAGCAAAAAATTTGCTGAAAAATAGTATACCTGATTTACAAGATGTTTTTCTAACTTTTCTACTAACTTATTTTTTTTGCGTGTAGTATGCCAAAACAGTTTGTTTATTTTTCAAAGCTTATTTCGTCTTCTCTATGATATATACGCTTTTAAAAAAGTATACAAACACTTAAAAATTTCCTTGATTGGCAAATATCTCAAAATGCACCTCTTTTTTTTCTTAAATTTTTTTGTTTGGAAAAACAATATGTTGTTCAGAAACGATTTTTCCGATAATACTACTATTTCATTCAACTTTAAAATAAAAATATTATAAACTTTTTAATCAGATCATAAGTCTTTTTATTTTTCAATTTATTTTACAATAATTTTATCAAATTAAATATTTTTGTCAAGTTTTGGAAATATGTGTTGTTTTATATTGCATATAATCGTTGTAAAATCGAAAAAATCGCTATTGTTTCACCAATCTGATGTTTTTAATATGTCGTAAATGCCATATTGATCAAACAATTATTTAAAAAAAATTAGGTGAATTATATAAAACAAAGCTTCACATATATTAGTGGTGATAAAATAAGCTTTGCAATGACATATTATATATATTATATTATACGAACTTTAGGCAGTAATAAAACGCGAACTACAACGAATTCTCAAAAATAAACCAATTGTTTTTAAATAATGACAGCCGTAAATAATTTTTTATAATTATTTACTAAAGAACTTTTTAAAGTTAAAATTATAGTAGGAATAAGGTTTTATTGAAAAATTTAACGGATACACTGGATATGCCAGACTGCCGCAGTTTCGTCCTATAAAGGGAGACGTGAGGGTTTATTTTATGTTTCAATTGATCAAAGTATTTTTTATATTTTTAAATTGCCCTATATGACAAACTCTTTAATTTGAGTCGTGCAGTGTATCAAACCCAGCGCCATACATTAGGCTATGTATTTTAGGAGAGTTTCATGCAAATCGGGAGAGCGGAAATTTTATTCAACATAAATTATTTTTCAACATAATCTCCTTTTAGCTCAATACATTTAGTCCAACGTTTCTCCAATTTTTGTATCCCTTCCAAAAAATATATCATTTTTCGAGGTCCATAAAATAGGCATTTCTTGGCCATATGGGGTCGTTTTTTTTTAAATCCTCTTTAAATCAGTCCAATAAGTTGGCATAATATTCGCCGTTTATTGTTTTTCCCTTTTGAAGGTAATCGATGTGGATTAGCACACGTGCATCCCAAAAAACTGTTGCCATCACCTTATTGGCCGACAAACTTACCTTGGCTTTCTTCGGAGCCGGTTCACCCGGAAAAAACCCATTGTTTAGACTGCTGCTGGGTCTCCGGAGTGTTGTAATGGATCCATGTTTCATCCACAGATACTAAACGTCGCAAAAACTCATTCGAATTGCCGTTAAACAACTCCAAACAATCCTTTGAAGTTGTCACACGATAACGTTTATGGTCAATGGAGACACGGCACCCATCTTGCAGACAGCTTTCTTAAACCCAACTGATCATTTAAAATCGAAACCACACTGCCATATGAAATGCCATTGGCATCAACAATTTCACGCACTTTTACTCTTCAATATTTTCGGGTGTATTGACCTCAATTGGCCGTCCAGAACGTTCTGCGTCATTTGTACTTGTGCGAACACAACGAAAGTCAGTAAACCATTTTTTTACCATTGAAATCGATGCTGCAGAGTCCCCATAGTAGTTATCAAGCTTTTCCTTGGTATGATTGACGGTTTTTTTCTGCAAAAAATAATATTTAATGGTCGCTCGTAATTCACTTTTTTCCATTTTTAAAAAAATGCACGAGGTTGTATGTTTTGGACAGCTGTTAAACGCAAAGTAAATGACGAAATTTGCTCCTAATAACAGGTGGTACTTCATGGAAGCAGTGTTGCATTTCATATAACTATGAAGGAAGTTCGAAAAGGCAACGACTTATTGATCCGCCGTCGTATTCACGTTCTTACACGATTTGTATAGTCGATATCTTAAATGAAAACTTAATGGCTTATCTATTCAACGCAAAAACGTTATCTATTCAATGCAACAAATGCTAGATTTCGTACTATATCCTGAATGAGACCACATGGAAATGAAAACAGACTCTCTGTAGACCAAAACCACCAAATTGATTTAAAAACTTAACTCTGATTTAATATTTATGGTCTTTTGAAATCTCGCTTTTTATGCCAATTTTTAGATTTATTTTATGTAATAATAAAACAAACTATACAGACGTAAATGGAATCGTGTTTTAACATATATGTTCAATGTGCATATATGGGCTTTTTTTATTGAAATAAGTAAAACAAAGTATTCCGAAATTGAATATCTAATAAATTTATTCTTGAAAATAAATATTTTATGAAACTTATTGTCATTTGCAGAAAATTATATTTATATAGAATAAAAAATTATTCTTTAGTTTATAAATTATAAAAACAATATATATTACTCAATCGTCTCACGCCGCCCTGAAGTATGCAACGGCAAGTTTAAAACATACAACCGTATAATTTATTTTTATAAAAACTTAAATATTACTCATCCGTCCAGGGCCTCTTTGTGTTTCTAATATGTTTCTCTAAAGTATGCAACAAAATATTTGGTTATGTATTACTAACATTAGTCGTATACACAATACTTAT